>JAOVYX010001308.1:0-41358 GCA_035668315.1 Drosera spatulata | reverse complement strand
AAGAGGTTATAGATGTTTCTCTCCTAATTTTGATCTACAAAGATCGTTGTTGATGAATATGTATCCTTTGATGAAGCATCTTGATCGTCACCTTAGCGTGATGGTCTCCTTACTCAGACGGATTGATTCTCTTAATTAGCAAGGTTTTCCTTGTTCTTGCTGCGTGACAGCAGCGTTCCTGCATCGAAGAAGCTCTCTCTACCGAAGTGAAAGAGGACGTCTGATATTTATAGGAAACTCGAGGATGCATCATCAAGACCTAAAATTGACATTCAGGATTCAATCGAGCTTCTGGAATTCAGCCCGACACTGCTATTTCACACTTTCGCACAATCTTGTATGTGACCATCATGCAACACGGTCGTTTTTGGCTCTAGAACAGCCGTGTGTTCTCAAAACTGAAGCTGCTAAACTCCTATGACACCATTGTGTCATAACGCAACATGGCCGTGTCTCTGATGGCTGAACACCTGTTTAAGTGTGGCACGGCTGTGCCATAATGTTACATGGCCGTGTTACACACAGCTCGTGCAAACATGATGAAAAATCATCCCTTTGGACTCCAACTTGATACAGAACCTTTTTAGCACTTTCAATACACGACAATCAACTCTAAAATCCAATTTTCTACAAAATCCATCCTTCTATGGTCATTCTACACACAAAACACAAAACTACATAGTATCCAACTCTAATAATAAAACTAAACTAATTCTTAACAAAAGGACACAAAACTCAAACAAAACACAGTTTATAAAGTTATTAAAACATATGTGTTTTGACACACATCATATTGCATAGACCTAAACCAAAAAGGGAAATGTTCCATAGGAACATATGTTATAGGTCTAATGAACCCCAATATACACCAAACTATTCAGTGTGAACCAAAACTTCCACTACTACATTGAAAAGATGATGTGTGCTATCATAGACACATCAAATTAGAATTTATATGCACCCACTTTCACTCTAAGAATATAAAATCAATACATTAGTGGAGGTAAGGGTCGAACCCACAGGGACAGTTGCAATATTATTTATCTTTCCTTAGTCACTATAAAGAACTATTATAAATATGAAAATTAAGGTTTGGGAGGTGTTTGTTGTAAGAAACTACTTAAAACTAAACTACCCAGATCGAACATAAGCTAAGAAAAAGCTTGACATATAGAGGAGTTTTCTTAAGTTGGGAGAAATATAGGGATGATGGTTGAATTCCTTTTGAGTCACCTAGATCAATCATGGATGTTTCTGAATTTTAGATGTAATGATTAATATGGAATGACTATAATGAATTTTGGTTTTACTCACTAAGTTCCTTAGCTTCTAACCTCCAATTAGCTCGGATAGTTAAACTAACTCAATAAATTAAAACCATTTCAATTGGCTCAAACACAGTTTAACCAAAAGAGTTGATTCAAAACATGGAACCACCATTCATAACAATCATAGCAATTAGCTTAAACTAATCGTGTCACATGCATATTAGACCATTGATTGTATATGACAATTAGCTTAAATCATGTTATATCAATCAACTACTAACTAAAATCACTTAGCGTAATTCATAGCTGTAAACTAAGTATATTAGGTGATCAATCTAATAAACATATGTTATATGATAATTATAACAGCTTTCATGCAACATATTCATCATTAACATCTCTGGTTTTAATCATAAATGCTTCATCTCATGATCTGAGATCATCAAAGGTCATCAACACATCCCTTCTAATGATCTACTAGCACATATGCATCAAACAAAGCATGAAATGAAACATAGCAATGAAAGCAAACATTCTGCAAAGATGGAATAACTAAGAATGAAGGCTTTACAGCACAAATCACGTTCCAAACTAATGTCCTATGCTATACAATGTGTTGCGGATTAAATCTCCTTGAAATGTTGACCAAAATCCCTCCTCTTGATCATCTCCGCTCTTTCTGATCTCACACCCTTCTATATTCTGATTAGAAGAACCCTAGGGCACATATTTATAGGCATAGGTCGAGACCAGATTGATCCGACGGTTGAAAATCAATGTCCTACATCAAGGAGGGAGTCGCGGCCGCGACACAATATGTCATGCCCACGACACTGTGTATCACGCCTACGACACCAAGCTATAGTGGCCGGGACACTGTGTTGTTCACCTGAAAGTAATACAAAAAATACTAAACAACATCAAAAAATTCTAGAAACTTATACAACACTTCTAAACATGCTAAGCTAACATATCGATGTGAAACCTCGCTGCATTAACTCCCAAAACACGTGAAACAATGATAAACGTGAATTTCTTGCATTTGAGCTCATGACTTGCCATTCCTCTTCATCTTTCTTCATTTTGTTCCAAATTCCACGTCAATCTGTCGAAAACATAAAAATGCAGCAATACCAACATTCCAAGATAAAAAGACGCTAAAAACATAAAATAGATAATACAAGAGGAATAAAGTAAACATTTAGAGTAAACAAATGATGTGTGTTTTCATTCACATTAAAAGGCCATGCCATAACTGCACCTGTGGAATACATCATAAGGAATTGAGCAAATCAGGCAAAAATGCCAAAGTGGCTAGACCAAAGGTCATATGCTACAAATGTGGTAAGAATAGCCATAAAGCTTTTGAATGTAAGACACCATACAAGAAAGTCATTCAAATGTGGGTGCCTAAAGGTAACAAATGATGACCTATACATATGGGTACCATGTGTGAGATTTGGCTATCTTGCAAGAGTATCAAAATAAAGTTTTGTACCTGGATAGTGGATGCTTAGGACATATGACAAGGGATAAAAACTTACTAATAGAATACAAAAAAAAAAGAAGAAAAAAAAAAAAGAAGTGCCCTTGGTAATATTTGGAGGAGGTAAGACGGGTAAAACTAAAGGTTATGGAACCCTTGGTACAGGTTTTCTAATCTTTAGAGATGTGGCATATGTAAAGGAACTTGAGCATAACCTTTTATCCATAAGCCAATTATATGATAAGGTTTGTGAAGTGTCCTTTACACATGACACATGCGACGTAAAGGATAAAATAACCAAAGAAGTCAAACACAAAAAAGAAAATATTTGTGTAGTAGACTTCAATATGTCCCAGTCTCCACAGATCACTTGTTTCTATACAGATAAGTCATAGGACATAAACTTGTTGTGGCACAAGAGGCTAACTCATCTAAACTTCAAGATCATAGCAAGGCTTCCCTAAAACAACTTGGCGAGAGGTTTATCTCAAATCAAGTTCAAAAAAGGATAAAGTGTGCAAATCTTGTCAAGAAGGAAAGCAGACTAATACTAGCTTCAATCCTACAATCTCCACTGAATCAACTAGAGTTTTTGAACTCCTCCTCATGGATTTTTTTGGGCCAGTGGAAGTGGAAAGCATAAGTAAGAAGAAATATACTCTTGTAATTGGTGATGATTACTCAAGATAAACTTGGGTAATATTTCTATATAAAAAGAGTAAAACCTGCAATCTATTGACTAGGTTCTTAAGGAAGGTTGAAATTAAGAAAGGTATTGATGTGATTGCCATTAAGAGTGATCATGGAACAGAATTTGACCAATATAGTGTGTGTTGAGTCAAACCCATGGTGTATAGATATTGAGCGATAGACAAACTTTTGTCTTAGAATATCCCAGTATATATCAAGGTTAAGACTGGGCTGCTTGGAAAGTGAGCTTGCAATGGGTGCACTGTAAGGCTGGTTCAAAGAGGATTGCAGCAAGGCAGGTTCAGGAAGGAACACAGTAAAGCTGGTTCAAAGGAACGCAGTAAGACTGGCAGCACTGAGTTATGGGTGAAGGGATAGTAAAGCTTGGGCATTTGGGCTTCTGCAGTAAGGAATGGTTGACCCTGGATTGCTTCTAATTGAAGAGGGTTACTGCAGCAAGGCTGAAGGATAGTAAGTTCGAGTTCAGCAGAAGGGTCCAGATGAAGGAAAGGTTAATCCTGAATTACTTCTGTGAGGTTACTACAGTAAGGCCGAGGAGTAGCAAGGTTGAGTTCTACAGAAGGGTTCAGAAGAAGTCAAAGTTCATGGGTTGTCTTTTGTACTGTGTTAGCGTACTTCTCTACATCAACACTAAAGGTCACGGGTCTGTGAATATGGTTCCAGGATGGCATTAAAGTGATGCTTCTAAAAAAGGACGAGTTCAACATTGATTAGAAATTTGGGATTGCCTACAAATACAGAGGCAAGGCCCAAGATTTCACAACCTTTGAATTGTTGAATCTCCTTTACTCTGAAAGACAAATACAGTGAGGCTTCAAGTGAGCAGAGAAAGAAGTTAATAGCTGAAGACCTGAGCAGCCTATTGAATGCAGAGTTGAATAGCATTAGTGTTAGACAAACGATATCAAGAGGTTGTTTCAAGTCCCGTTGAGGAGAAGAAAAGATCTTGTAATCAGTTATCATTTACACGTTGTAAAATGGTAGGTTGATTATGAGCCTGAAAAAATCACACGTAGTGCTATCCTCTTGATTTATCAAAGTGATAATCAAGAAAAGACTAGAGTAAGGGATATAGCCGTATTTTAACTATATACTCTAACCAGTATAAAACCCTTCGTGTTTTTACACTGCTGTTTTCATTATCTTTAACCCTACTGCTAATCAACTTCAACCAAGAATAAACTAAGAGGAACCAACATTACTGTGATAAGGTTCTGCATTACTCCAGTAAGCTCAGAACAACTCCACTGTCTAACTTACTGTTGTTAGTTTAATAGTAAAGCTCGAAAGAGAGACTATTCAACCCTCCCCCCCTTCTAGTCTCAGAGCAAGCTATATCTGGACTTTCAATTGGTATCAGAGCCAACCTTTCTAGGCCTAACAGCTTTTGGAAAGGAACTCTACTTTGTTTTTAGCTTGCAAAGAAGTTACTAATCTGTATTTCAAGAATACCAGGTGCAAGTAAAGTGTTCATTCCGTATGATGCCCATCCTCTTCCATTCAAGGATCACAAGTTCAATCATTGGAAGGCTAGAATGATGTTTCATTTTGACCAAGTTGATGAGCGAATGAGAAAAACTATCCTTGAAGGGAGATTCATCCCTATGGGTCCTTCTATGGATCCAATAAAAGAGAAAAACCTGTCCCCAAAGAGGAAAACTATTTCTCTAAGGAGGACAAGGAACTTATTCAGATTGACAGACGAGCCTTAAGGATTATTGTAAAATCTCTAGGCTATGATATGCATGAACTAGTCATACATTGCAAATTAGCAAATGAGGCATGGGATGCCTTGATTATGAGAAAAAATGGCACGAATGAAATCCGTGAGAATAAGCTGAATCTTTACATTCAGCAATATGAGCTTATAAAGATGAATGACTATGAGACGTCGACAGAGTTCTTTAACAGATTCAACATTCTCGTCGATACTTAGAGGGACCTTGGGAAGAATATTTCTCCTCAAAAGGTTAACTTGAAGTTTTTGAGATGTCTTACCCTTGAGTAGGACACCAAGGTTACTACAATAAGGGAGTCCAGGAAAATGGACCAAACCACTCTTTCTAACCTCTATGGTGTCCTGTTGGCTTATAGCTTGGAGATTTAGCAGAGGAAGACTCAGGTGATGGACCAAAACAAAAAGCACATCTCCCTCAAAGCTCAAATTAAAAGCTCAAAGGAAAAGGTTACTACATATGATTCTTCTGACTCATAATCAAAAGCCTCAAGCGAGGAGTTGGCCATGGGGAGCAAACGATTCAGAAAATATTTAAGATGGGAAAGCCCAACAAAGACTTCCCAATACCAAGGGACTCTGAGCTCACATGCTACAGCTACAGTAAGGTAGGGCACTTTGCTGCTCAGTGTAGGAAACCTACAAACTACCCTACTACAAAGAAGAAATCAGATCAGAAACCTCAAAGAAAGTCCTTCGGAAAAGGGAAGGCTCTGGCAGCAAAAACGTAGAGTGACACAGAATCAGATGATGATGATGCAGCCTTTGATGCCCCCTCCAGAGCTCAAAAGTCACTCATGTGCCTCATGGCACGAAACAGTGATGAGGTATATGATCTTGACATTGAAACCATCTATAAGGAAGAGATGAAAGAAATCATTCTCGAACTCACTGAGAAACCTTACAACTTGAATAGAAACTTCAAGGTTCTCATAGAGGAGAGAAATCGATTGAGAGATGAGCTTGTAGTAGCCAATGAAAGGGCTACTGAAGTTGACAAGCTCGAATTACATTCTCAAAGAGTCCGAGGAACTTAAGTCTACCTCTGGATTTCTTGATGTCGCTGAAGCTGAGGTGATCCACCTAAAAAAATGATAATATGGAATTCAAGCTTCAGATTGACAAGTGGATTGGAAGAACAAAAGATTTCAAGGAAATTCATTTTGTTCAGGCCAAGAACTCTAAAGCTGGTTTAGGCTCTTACAGTAAGGATGAGACATCTAAGAAGTCTCAACCCATCAAACCATCCTCTAGTAGTAAGGTTGGTACTCCAAAAGGGTCTCAACAATCTAACCTTCATTTGATAAGGTGATGGGTAACCCCATTCCTTCTAAAATCAAGAAGGCAAAGAAGTCCCCTTCTGCATGTCACTCGAAGCACCCTTCTACTAAAGGACAACAGACAAGTTCCAACTCTACTGCCCAAGAAAAGTAGAAGAGTGCTAACAAGACTAAGCAAAGGAGATCAAGTAGAAGAAAGGAATCTCAAATTTTCTCAAAACCCCCCTCTTCTACTTGTGTATACTATCCTCCTATAGGAGTATGGAATCAACCTTTGCCACAGCCAAGCTTGTGGCCAGCATTGATTCCTTACCCTACTATACCATGGGAGAGGTGGTACTCTACTGCTTCTCCAATGCAGTAGGGTGAACCCTTCTACACTACTCAAAGCAAAAGAATTCATAAGCCATAACACACAAGACCAAAGGTTTTGTGTTACAAATGTGGCAAGGAAGGTCATAAGACCAATCACTGTACTATCCCACCTAAGAAATCAACTTGGGTGTGGGTACCTAAGATCATATAGATAGAATCAAATCTAGGGGATCGATATTGATCGAACAGTAAGGGTGCTAGAGTTGCTGAACATGGATCTTCTTGGTCCAGTAGAGATTGAAAGTCTAAGTAGAAAAAAATACACATTAATCATTATAGATGATTACTCTAGGTATACATGGGTATTCTTCCCACATAAGAAAAGTGACACTTGTGATGTATTAACAAGACTTCTTAGACAAATTTCAATCGAAAGGGGTCTAGAAGTTATTGCAATACGAATGATGATGGAACTCAGTTTAACCAGTTTTGTTTTGATTAGTATTGCAATGACCATGGAATTAGACATAACTTTTCTGGACCTAGAACCTCACAACAAAATGGGATTACAGAAAGGAAAAATAGGACCCTAATAGAAGCTGCTAGGACAATGCTATATGACTAGCTAAATGTTGTTGGGCTGAGGCAGTAACTATTACATGTTATGTTCTAAATAGATGCCTTGTACACAAATTATACTGCAAGACTCCATATGAGCTGTATAAGGGAAAGACCCCATCTATAAGTTATTTTCACGTCTTTGGATGTAGATGTTTCATTCATATTAATGAGAAAATCCATACTGAAAATTTGGGTCAAAAGTAGATAATGGGATCTTCCTTGGATACTACTCTGTCAGAAAGGCTTTTAGGGTGTTAAATCTTTTGATGAGTCTGACCTTGGAGACACACAAGAAAAGAATGAGGATAATACAGAAGTGTATGTTGATGTGAATGCTGAAAAAATTATAGAAGAGCAGCACACAACAAAGAAAACCACAGAAGAGCCTCCTACAGTAGAACCTAAATAGGTTGTAGAAGAGCTACCTGCATTAGAGCCTCAACAGGTTGTAGAAGAGTTACTTGCAGTAGAGTCTCAATAACAAGCTATGGATGATGGAAGACAAAGGAGACAATGGATAGAAGATCATCCACCTCAGAACAACATAGGTAATGCAAATGATCCAGTAAGGACTAGAAGGGCTATCGCTGAGGAATGGCCTTGTGCATGCTTCATTTCAGAAGTAGAGCCTAAGAAGATTGAAGAAACCCTTAAGGATAGTGACTAGATCAATGTCATACAAGAGGAACTCAATGAATATAAGAGAAATGAGGTATGGCATCCCGTCCCTAGACTTAAGAATTGCCCCGTTGTAGGGTGCAAATGGGACTTTAGAAACAAAAGTGATGAAAATGGGACTATAATCAGGAACAAGGCTAGACTTGTTGCCAAGGGATACTCACAGGAGGAATGTATCAATTTTGATGAAACCTTTGCTCCTGTGGCTAAACTTGAAACCATAAGAATGTTCTTAGCATATGCTGCTCATGTGGACTTTAAGGTATATCAAATGGATGTCAAAAGTGCATTCCTAAATGGAAAATTTCATGATGAGTTATATATAGAGCAACCACCTGGCTTTGAGGATCATAAGTGTCCAGAATATGTCTACAGGCTTGACAAGGCCCTTTATGGATTGAAACATGCTGCAAGAGATTGGTATGAAACCTTGTCAAGTTTCCTCATTGATCACGACTTTAAGAGAGGAAAACTAGACACAACTCTTTTCATCAAGCATCACAAGGATCTTATTTTATTGGTCTAAATTTATGTTGATGATGTAAGATCCGCAGGCACAACCTGGAGGGGGAGGGGTGAATAGGTTGTTCTAAATTTTTAGTGTAATCCAGCAGAATGGTGGATTTCAATACATTGATGTTCTTTGCAGACCACTAAGAAGGTCTGCAGTAGAGACTTAAACTTTGAGATTTTGTCTCTGTTTGCTGTTGTGAGATATTCCTAACAATTCCAATAACTCAAAACAATGAAAAGTAAATAGAGAACAGAGGATTTATACTGGTTCAGATACTCGTTATTAACTGATAATCGAGAGCTTAGTCCAGTTTTCCCTTTGTGACCAGTTCAATCAATCCAAGAGGTGAGTTCACTATCTTCTTGTTCTTGGCTTACAAGACAACATCTTTATAAGCAAGCTAACTTATCAAAAGTGAAGAACCCAGATCCTTTGCACAGATCCTTCATTGGACTCTGCTGCAGCTACTGTTCTTCGGTGCAGACTAGCGAACCCTCTTCTTCCTATTCTTCTTCAATTCAGCTCACTTGAATAATGTTGAATTCAGATTGGTTTTGCACACTTTGTATGTTCAATCTCTCGTTCAACAGCACTGTTCCTTGAGCTCTTTGATCCCCTTTTATAGGCTGAGGGAATGAACCCGTGACTGTACTTGACCTGATGGTGACAGCTTGTCACATGTGACTCTTTCACTGATGTTGGCATCTCACCTTTTGCTGATCCTCATATTTTCACTGCATACCTCAAATCTTCGATGTGATCAATGCTCAAACTTCTGTCCAACCTTAGCAACCATCTTTACTGTACTCCAGTCTGTTGTAACTCAGTCTGCACTCAGTACCGTTAAGACCTCGTCTGCACCCAGTCACTACTGCAGCCTTGTCTGCACCCAGATCTGATGCAATTCTTTATGCATTGTTGTGTTGGCCATTGTCAGCAAGATTGATCCTAGATCCTGAAGCATTTGCATGTCTTTTGTTGTCCATGCATGTCTTAGCTGCCTTGTCGAAATTCTCTATAGTAGTCTGCATCTGGTGGCGCACAATGCTCTCTATCTATGGTCATCTGCTTTGCAGCATCTGACCTAGACTGCAGATTCCTAACTACTTTCCAGCCTTAGCACACTAACATTATTATGGCTAATACTTCTACGTTGTATTCATCAATTTCTATACAACTGGAGGGATTGCACATTCCTATCAGATGATATCATTTTTGGGAGTACTGATGAGAAATTGTGTGATAGAGTTTCCATGCTCTTGACATCTAAGTTTCAAATGAGCCTCATGGGTGAGCTAAAGTACTTCCTAGGATTTCAAGTGCAGCAATGTGATAAAGGCACTTTCATAAGCCAATCTAAACCTTAAGAACATGATCAAAAAGTTTGGTTTGGAAAATACCTCAATAATGAAGACTCCAATGAGCTCAACAATCAGACTAGACAAGGATAAGTCTGGAAAATCAGTTGACCAGAAGTTGTATAGGGGGATCATAGGATCATTGCCGTACCTTACTGCCAGTAGGCTTGATATCTAATGCCTGTGTGTTTATGTGCTAGGTATCAATCCAATCCTAAGAAATCACACCTTACTGCAGTCGAGAGAATCTTGAGATATCTCAAAAGGACTTAGAGTTGTGGAATCCTAAGAAATCTAGGTGAGGCCTAACGGGTTTCTCAGATGCTGACTTTGCGTGTTGCATAATAGAAATAAAGACTATAAGTGGATCATGATAATTCTTTGGTTCAAGATTGGTGTCATGGTTCAGTATGAAACAATCAACTATGTCAACCTCTACTGTAGAAGCCGAATACATTGCCACAGCAAGCTGTGTTACAAAGTTCCTTTGGATGAAGTCACAACTTCTTGAATATGGGCTAAGTATCCCTAGAACTGCTATATATTGTGATAACACTTCTACAATTGCAATATCTGAAAATCCTGTGTTTCACTCTAGGACAAACACATAGATATAAGATACCATTTCATGAGAGATCATGTACAGAAGGGTAATATTAAACAAGAATTTATTTCTACTAACACTCAAGTTGTTGACATATTCACAAAACCATTAGATGAGTCCAAATTTATCTATTTTAGGGGAGAATTGGGTATGTTAGACCTGAATGCCTAAAGCAATCATCTCTGAGATTGCACGCTTTTCTGAACAAAGATATTAGGCTACTGTAGAAAGGTTCAAACCTTACTGCAGTAATGCATGGACAGTTACCTTACTGTAGTAATGTTTAAATCTTATTGTAGTAAGATATATGGAACTAGTGTACTAAACCATTACATCATAATTACGCTGCTTCGCGATAACAACAAATTTATAGCCACTCATCACGTCCAATCGTTTCATCTCCCAATACAAGTTACATTATTTTCTTATAAATAGGGACCTAGGGTGTTTACCATTCTTCACAACTACCCTTCTGCAAACACAATTCTCACCCCAAAAATTCTCAAACTCTCCCAAATCTTGCTATGTCATCTGACTTATCTGAAACCAAGTTTCACATTACGTCCGTTTCATATTTCCAATCACCTGACCCTATTGGTGACGATATCAAACAAATCGTCAGCCTTTTCTCCTTCACAGCATTGGATCTCATCTTGGGACACAAAGGACTACTACCTGCTTTAAAAGTCATGGACGAAAACGGTGATGATCATGAAGGAGATCCGAAACATGGAAGGCCATGGCAGACTCTCAATTGAATCAATGACCTACCAAATATCGGGAGCAAAGGAAACGTGCTCAACATATAATATTCTTTACTTCCTATAACCTTCAGATATTTCTGTTGCAGACGTGTTATCACAAGAGATTGAAACTTCTGAAAACTCAATCCCATAATCCAAAATTTGGGATCTCATCCATAGAATTTGTGTAGTGCAGCTTCCTGTTGCAAGATACTCTACTTCTACAATAGAGGTTGAAACAGTCGTCTACTTCTTGTTGAACCATGATACAAGTCTTGTACCTAAAAATTGACATGATCCACTTATACTTTTTCTATCAACCCTATGTCCTGCAGAGTTTGCATCTGAATAACCCATTAGTACGGAATCTGATTCCCTAGGATACCAAATACCCAGATCATGAGTTCGTTTGAGATAGCTTAAGATTCTCTTGACTATAGCATACTGGGATTCTTTGGGATCAGATAATTACAAACACATACAGAGTAAAGGATATCTGTACCGCTAACAGTAAGGTATAATAGTAATCCTATGATATATTTCAAGTGACTTGCATTTTCTAAACCAAACTTCTTTACACTATTTCTCATGTATTTAGCTATGAATATTCCACTCTCCATTTGCTGTACTTGAAGTCCTGAAAGTATTTTAACTCTCCCATTAAGCTCATTTGAAATTTTGACTTCATTGATACAGCAAACCTCTCATACTTTGTTATTAGTGCAATCAAATATAATGTCATCATCATATATTTACACTAAGAGTATGTGTTCTTTGTGTTTCTTAAGGAATAACGTGATATCTACCTTACCTCTTTGAAAACTATTATCACAAAGAAAGATTAAGAGAGTTTCATAGCATGCCCTTGGAGCCTGTTTTAGTAAATATAGGGCCTTGTCTAACCTATGGACATATTCAGGATGGTCATAGCCCTTAAAGCCTGGTGGTTGCTCAACATACACTTCCTCTTGAAGCTTTCCATTGAGAAATGTGCTCTTCACATCCATTAGAAGTACTTTGAAATTTGAATACTTAGTGTGTGCCATAGACAAGAAACTTCTTTATTGCTTCAAGTCTTGCAACAGGGGCAAAATTCTCATTAAAATCTATTCCTTCCTCCTATGAGTATCCTTTGAAAACCAATCTAGCTTTGCTTCTGATGATGACCCTATTTTAATCTTTTTTTGTTATAATGACCTATTTACAGCCTACCACTGGATAATCCATTCGTCTTGGGACAAAGTACCACACTTCATTTCTTTCAAACTTAGTCAGTTCCTCTTGAGTCCAAGCGAGCTAGCATACTCAGCTTCTAGTTATTGAACTTGTCAAATGAGTATGCTGGTGGTTCTCCACTGTTATGACACTTAGGTAACTTTGGAGGAGTCATTCTTTCTTCACAAAATAAACTGTTAAAAATTTCTTTGCAAGTAAATCAAGAAGAAAACAAGCCTTTCCTTTTCAATAACTTTAAAGTCTAGAAAGTTAGGCTCTGATACCAATTGTAATTCTCAAAGTCTCACAATATAGCCTAGAGGAGGCGGGGGGTTTGAATTGGCTATACAAAAAATTTCTTGATTGAAAGTATGCTATCTTGTTTTGGCTAGTATGTAACTATTCTACTGTAGACTCGCAAAACTAGTCTGCAGTCGAGATTTAAGTCCCTTGGACTACTCACTTTGTGTCCAAATGAATATCTAACAGTTCAAACTAAATAATGAAAAAAGCAGTAGAGGACACATCGATTTATACTGGTTCAGATAATCGTTGTCAAATGACCAACGAAAACTTAGTCTAGTCTTTCCTTGGTGACCAGTTTAGTCAAGCCAAGAGGGGATTTCACTATCGCTTTGTTTGTGGCCTACAAAGAAACCTCATTACAAGCTTTACAGAAATTGCTAAGGAAAAGAACCTAGATCCTTGCACAGATCACTTTTGGACTCTACTATAGATTCTGTTCTTGAGGCAGACTAGCGAACTCTTTCCATCAAATCTTCAATCTAGCACTCGAGAATTATTCTCAATGATTTTGGGAGACTTTAAACCTGCCAAGGTTCTTTAGAATCTTCTTCAACCTTCTCTATTTGGAAGGAATCCCCTTTTATAGGGCTCAAAGGATCCGTGATTGTACTTGTATGATGTTGACAGTTGTTTGTTTATCCCCTGTACTATGTTCAATGATGCTGATAGATTCTCCTCATAATAGGTTTCAATCTCGTACAGATTTTCAAATCTCAAATCTTCGATATGACTGTTTCCCATCTTCTCATCCATTCACCAACTAGCCCTAATGTATTCCCAGTCTACCGCACTTTTGTTTCTGCTATGAGCTAGCTCTATTACACCTAGTCTCCTACTTTCTGTGACATGCCCTTGATCCTGAGACTTTGATCCTAGATCCTGACAATTTTGTGGTTCATTTGCTGCACATATTTATCCCAAATACTTATCTGGAACCCTTTGAGTTTGACTGGATCCAGGTGATCCACAGTGACCTCCCATCTATGATCCTCAACAGTTCTGCTACATGCATCCTAGATTGTATCTAACTATCCTACTTCTCAACCTAAGTGCCCCTCTCAAAACGTAGTAGTTGTGAGTAGGTATCGTTCTCACAGAGAGAGTTCGAATGAAAAATAGAACCAATAAATATGAATATTCCTAACTTCAACTACACTCGATATAAGTGGGGAAAATAAGATGATTAAAAAACAAAATAAAATAGAAAGATAAAATCTAAAGATATAAAACCTTAGCGAGGATCACATGCGATTATTCATAACCAATGGATTTAATCATAGGCAATTTTACACAAGCTTGTGAACAATTCCATGTGAATAGAGTTCTAAGAAACTCTAGACATGCAATTTTCTTTACATTCTAATGTAGTCCAATAAGAGTATTTAAGACATTATCAAGAGTATATATTCTAGGCAATTCATAAGAGTGGAAATCCTAGTCTTCTAACCCTTGAATTAACCTCTAACTCTCCTTAAGGTATTTATATCTCACTAAAGAGTTAGCCAAGATATAACCCTAAGTTGTGATTTTTTTCCCCTATTTCGAAGAAATTCATCTAATCTAGGTTGCTACTAATCATGATCAAAAGTGTTCAATCATTGCATTAGTGAAATACAAACCCTAGTTGTGTATTCTAGGACATAATCATGAAACACATAAGATTAATACAAAAAACATTCACAATCCATATTTTCTTCATTCACTTAATAAGATTAGAATAGTCTCATAAACTCATGGTCATGAAATCATTCAGATGATCGTCACTTATCAAACTATTCAATCATAATTGAATCAACATAATTGAAACAAGGGAAGAGAAGGATCAAACCCATCATCAAAAGAGTTCAATAAAGAATTTGATGTTCCAATCCAATGTCCTCGATTATGACACAAATGATCACAACCTTGATCAACGAACAAAAGAAATGAATCTGAAAGTATAGAAATGAAAATCAAAAGATTATAATTAAGATCTAAAACCCTAAACTAAAACTAATGAAAAACAATGTTTTGGACTCCTAAACACTAATCTAAAACTCCCCCTCAGATGTAATTACAAGAGGATATATAAAGGAAAATGAACAAGGTTTGAAACCCACAAAATCCGCACCACAAAACATATTTTCATCATGACAGATTCGTGGGTGTGAAACTGACATTTTGTGAATTGTCATTCTCGGGTAGAGGGACCATTTTTTGGCCCTGTTACGGGCACTGACTTTCATGGCTATGAAAGTGACACAAGCAAAAAAAACATTTAGTGATTTTGAGCTTTGTTTCAATGCATAACCCCATTTTTGTTTCCCCAACACTTCATACATGGATCCAAAACATGAAAAACTTTATAATTTACATGAAAATCATCCCAAAAGGCTCTCTAAATTTTCATCCAATTTCAATCATCATTTCATCACAATTAAGCTCAAAAAAACTGAAATCTGCACAAAATACAACAAAATGTAATAGTACCAACGTCCTACACAATTTGAACTAAAAAAACCATTTGAATGAGACAATAAGCTAAAACAAAGGTTAAATAGCCTGGAAAATATGCATAAAAATTTGTTCAACAAAGTTTTTGACGATGAGCATGTTCTTATCTAGAGTTTTGTTCATCAATTTCTATACCGATGGAGAGATTGCACATTCCTAACAGATTGGATAATTATGCAGATTTTTATTCAAATATCCCAACAAATCTAATTTTTCAAAAATTGAAGATCCAAAAGCAATATAAAAAATGGAAAGATCAGCAGAAAATAAAGCACAGATGTAGAGAAGAGAATAAAATGACGTAAAGTAGAAGTCGAAGAGGAGAACGTGTGGAGATTGAGTTTTATCTGAATTGATTATCGATGAGTTTTTCTTTATTTATCTTTGATCTAACCATTGTAGCAATCTTTGATGATACGTCTTGATTTCATGAATTATGTTTATTGTTAATAGGGCGAAACTTGTTGAGCCCTAGATTAATGGTTTGTTTTTGTTATTCAGGTTTTGATTTTCATTCATGTAAGTTGTGAATTTCTCATTGCGCTTAATTCTTGTTGATTGATTGGCCATCAATTTACATGATTTCAAAGTTTGGTACGAGTCCGAGAGGAGAGTATTAACCTTTGATCAGGAGTTTCGTTGATCATATGAGATAGAAATATAGATATGATTAATTCTTACACTCTGATCAATTCTTGTACTTAAGGTCTTTGATTAGGGAGCGTCCGAGGTTGAAAGACAATAAGGTGTACAAGTTAAAGAAGTCTTTGTTGCTCGAAAGAGAACATTGGTTATTTTAGGGAATTTATGGGTAACTTGTGAACATCGAGCTTGATATTATTGAAATCATATTGAGTAGGTTAAGCGAGGCTTTTTGCTCTATACTTTATCTCATGAATATCTATCAATTTGATTCATTTGTTTATCTTATCTTACACTTTAATTCATTTAAACTAGAAACTTTGTTGCTCAAACTTATTAGTGTATTTTGACATTGATTTTCAGTAACCAATGCTAGTGGGAACGGTACTTTACTCATCTCATTATTACTTGATTTCGATATCGTACACTTGTGATTACACGCAGTTATATATTTTACGACGGTCAAATTTTTGGTGCCTTTGTCGGGGATTAATTTTTCTACCATTAATTCGAACTGTTCTAATTTGTTTGGACATTTTTGTCCTGATCACTGTGATGAATTTTAATACTCAATGGTTGTGAATTTTAATACTTATTGGTTGTGATTCGAACATGTTTGATCCAAGTTGTCAAAATCATGAAGAGAACCACCTTATTGAGCAATGCGAGAAGAAGATTTCAACTTTAGAAGAAGTGGTGTTTATTTTGTCAAACTATTTAATCAGTTTTTAGCAAGAGAATCAGCAAATGTAGGCTTAAAGCAAAGAGTTGATTTTGAATCAAGAAACTCAAATCAAGCACCTCGAAACTCACGTGGAGCAGTTGACAAGCCTAATAGTTTGAATGCATCAAGAGAAGTCAAAAGAGAGCAATCGTATTGAATCTTCAATAGAGATCGACGAAAATGCTAAACGAGATGTTGAAGAAAAGCGAAACGAAGACTCTACTTTGAAGAGTATTTAGACTCTCGATTCTTTAGATGATCATGTCAAAAACCCAATTGTTGATGTAATCGGTGAACTACCAATTCAAGAGCAAGTCGATGACTTTGACTTGATAAATAAGGTACGAGAATCTTTAGATGATCTTGAAAATCAAGTCCGAGGTATGAATTCATTTTCTCGTGATTTCTTTAGTGAATCTCTTAGCATGAATAATTCTAGTGATCAAATTGAAAATGAGGTGAACCAAAAGAATCAAGTTATTGCTTCATTGTTGAAAGAGTTAAAACAAACCTTCAATCTACCAATAGAAAAATGGATAGTGAAAGACGAGCTCACTGTAGAGATTGATCACTTGAAACTTGAGTTGAATGAAGGAAAAATTTTAGCTTAGTGAACATGTGCAATTTGTGTCTTTGGTTGCACTAAAAGAAAAGAAAATTACATGGAAAGAATATTTCGAGCGAAAGAATGCCTATGCTCGATCAACATTATGTTCGTTATTCTTATTGTGCTTCTAACCATTTTGATGATCTTTGTTAAAAGAAAAATATAGATTATGTGCGAAACATGCGAAAAGTATGGATCGAGAAGAGACTTTTGACACAACATAATAATAAGAGGACTATATAATTCAATTTGATGATGAGCTTAAAAAGGAAGTCGGGTTACGGACTACAAACCAAACGTTTTTTTGGTAGACAACCCAAATTTGAGTGGTTTTTATTTTCTTTTTCTATTATTTAATTTGTTGAATTTGATACATGGATTGATTGATATTTTCTTCATTTTTTGTTGCAGGTTAGATTCCGAAGAAAGAAAGTTGAAGAAAAAAAAGGGGTCAAAACCATGGTTTCAGCTTTTGGGACCATGGATTCAATTTGTGAAAAATGTGCCATCACTTTACTGAGAGTTGAAACCATGGTTTAAAGTTGTGAAAAAATTATGAATTTGACTGAGAGTTCAAATCATGGTTTCAAATTTATAGGATCATGGTTTTGCCTCCTTAATAATAAAAATAATTCGTTTACCCAAAAAAAAATCTGTTTTGTCCCATGACTCACTACCACCATGTCCGCCTCGCCTCCTGACTCCCTCTCCGTAACCCAACCTAGCCACCGCGTAGTCAACCTCCAGCACCACTGGGACTTCTCCAATCCGCGACCCAGCCACTGGACTCGCCACGGTCTCCCATGCCCTAATGACCTCATCTTCGTCAACCCATCACCGACTCGGATGTCTATCGCCCACGCCACCAATGAACACGCCCAATGACCCAACACCGGCAACTAGCGACGACAACCCGGGGGTACCACTAGAACAGCCTGGGTTAGCATATTTCGACTTATGCAACAACTCCCGAGTTTGTGTTGATTGGTTTGTTTCATCGGTTGGGTACACCTTCTTGTTTCCCTAAATTAAAGGTGTTGGTGCTACTTGACATGAATTATATGGGCTAGAAGTCCAATCAAAGGGTCAACATCATTATGCCAAGGGACCTGTGAGAAAATGCCACATGACTTCTTATGGATGGGTAAGTCATTCACCTTCTAAGAAAATGACAAGTGTCCACCATGAAAAAAATGAATAGTATACTATATATACCCACAGTTACTATCCAAAAAGGTAAGATTTTTTGGGGCCTACTCGGTTATTAAGTTTATATTTATTAGACCGAAACTGATTTAGGCATCGAAGCTAGTCCCCGAGGGTTATCACCTCAGATATGCCAATCCGGGCTTTTTGTCTCTGGTGTGTACAGGCTTTCTGTGTAAGGACCATGGCACAACAACCAAAATTCCACCATACGGATACTTGAGCTCATGAACCCAGGCCTTTCAACCGAGTTCAACGCAAATAGTATGGCACCCACTGTGTGGTCAGGGTTAAGGATGCAAAGTCGCCAGAGCGTCCGAGACCAAGCACAGCAAGCCCATAACAGCAACAAACAAGAGAGGCAGCCCTGACTTAATGCTCCTCTACCAAGTCGAGAGGAAGAAGCAAATGGGCCCGTAGCAAACATGGAAGCTCCGACGGTCAAGATATTCAACGAACTCTGACTTCATATGGAAGCATGTACAACAACTCTCATGAGGACCATGACTGACCTCTTACACCATGGGCTACCTCCACCACCTCAAGTGGAGGTAGGACCTGACGTTTAGCCTGATCTGATTACATCACTTCGGGATCCTCCTAGGGCAGTGCCCCAGACCAACCTTTGCCACCACCTGAATCGGTATCGGGTCCCGTAGGGGGGACAATGGGAGTCTACTCACACTCACTCCAACTTAATTTCCCCTGATAAGGACCTTCTTAGCTTTTTGAACTGAGGTGGGCTGGGAACCCACCTCGAAATGAGCCTAGGCGTGTAGAACCAGTTCCTGATCCGGCCCAAGAATTAAAAGAAAGGGTTGAGGAACTCTTCAAAATAATAAAGGAGACTCCCCAAGACCCAAGGAATGAGGTGGGACTGAGAATTGAGACATCCATCACTCCCGAGATCAAAAGAGAAATCCCTCACAACAAGTTTAAGATGTCGACAACCGAGTCTTATGATGGAACAAGAGATCCCTTCGATCATATCCAAAACTTCTAGACCCCAATGAACTTGTGTACGGCTTCGGATAGGATCATTTGCAAAGCGTTCCTAACTAGCCTACAAGGTCCAGCTCGGGTATGGTTCAATGGACTCGCCCAGGATCCATTGGCTCATTCGAAGACTTGGCGAGAGCATTCACCATGAATTTCTTAAATAGTCGAAGGATTGAACTAACTTCGAAACACCTTTACAAAATGAAGCAAAGGCCGGATAAAAGCGTGGGGGACTACGTTCAACGCTTTAACTTAGAGGTCATCGACATTGAAAAAATAAAGGATTCCAACATCTGTGGAGCTCTTGTTAGAGAACTAGAGAACCAGAACCTGGTGTATGATCCAAGTTTGAAACGCCCTGGACATACACCACCCTACGGGCAAAAATACGTCAACATGTGTCTGAAAAACCAGAGATGGCGGTCCAGGATCGGTTTAGAGGCCTTGCAAGGGGAGAGCCCATCTCGGGATATCAGGGAAAAGGGCACTCCATACTCGATGACCGACTCCAGTCCTAAAAGCAGGAAGGAAAGAAGAAAGAAGACTAGTCCAAGAAAGGCCAGACCTACTCTTGGCACACCCCCACTCAACAGTATCAAAGCTGAGGTGCTCACCGTGGCTCGGGAAGAGAACCTACTACAAAAGGACTCTGTGAAGCAATGTGTCCGAGGGAAGAATCGAGATACTACACGGTATTTCCTGTACTATAAGGACTATGGGCATGACACGGAGGAATGCCGCTACCTCAAGGATACCATAGAAGAGCTGAAAAGAAAACCGGCCCTGAAAATGTTTATGAAGGACCAACCCCAGGCGAGGGAAAGGTCACCACAGAGACCTCGGGAGAGAACACGCTCACCTCACAGGAATCACAAGGGCCAAAGCAATGACCATGGATCAATGTAATCTAGGGAGGCTTCGTGCCATCCCCATCAACTTCTACCAGGAAGACAGGTCACGAATCACTTTTGCACACGACGATAACTTAGATTTGACCTTTCACATCGGGGATTTCAATGTGGAGAGAATATTGATTGATGTGTATGAAAACACAGATCATTTCTTTACTCTAAATGTTTGTTTTATGCCTCATGTATTGTCTATTTTATGTTTTTAGTGTCCTTTTTTCTTGGAATGTTGGTACTCCTACGTTTTTATGTTTTTGCAGATCAATGCGGAATTTGGAACAAAATGGAGAAAGATGAAGAAGATAGACAAGTCATAAGCTCAAAGGCTGGAATTCATAAATTTATCGTTGTTTCACATGTTTCTAGAGCTAATGCAGCAAAGTTTCATGTCGATATGTTAGCTTAGCATGTTTAGAAGTGATATATAAGTTTCTAGAATTTTGGGACCTCATTTGGTATTTTTAGAGTAGTTTTAGGTAATCAGCACATATGTCATGGCCACTACAGGTGTGTCGCAGGCGCTACTCTTTTGTCGCGGGCTTCACGCTCACTTTCACCAGAATTTAGATTTTTAATATGTTGTGGGCGTGACTCCCTAGGTCGCGGCTGCGACTCTATCCCAGATGCAGATTCATTGTTTTCAGTCGTTGGATCGTTTCGTCTTCGACCTATGCCTATAAATACACGTTGTTAGGGTTCTTCTAATAGGGATGAAGCATCTGAGAGCATGAGTGATGGCAGAGGCGATTAGAGGAGGTGGAGACACAAAGAGGAGAAGCCGACGAAGGTGTTTGATCAAGCTTGGGAGGAGAATAGATCCGTAATTCATTGTGTAGCATTGGACATCTGTTTGGAACATATCGTGTGCTGTAAAACCTTTGTTCTCCGACATATACTTCCTGCAAAAAAAATTTCTTTGATGCTATGACTCATTTCATGCTTAGTTTGATCAATATGCTTGAGTAGAACATTAGTTGGGAAGTGTTGATGAACTTTTGATTACCTTAGATAATGAGATGATGCGTATTTAAGTAAAACCAGAGACGTTGATGAATATGTTGCATGAAACCTATTAGAACTATTACATAACATATGTTTATTAAGTCGATCACCTAATACACATAGTTTAGAGTTATGAATCGCGCTAAGTGATTTAATTAGTAGCAGATTGATAGAATATGATTTAAGCTAATTGTCATATATAATCAATGGTTTTATATGCATGTGATATGACTAGTTTAAGCTAATTGCTATTTGTGTTATTACTGGTTTTTCCATGTTTTGAATCAACTCTTTTGATGAAACCATGTTTGAGCTAATTGAAATGGTTTTAATTTATTAAGTTAGTTTGACTATCCGAGCTAATTGGAAGTTAGAAGTTAAGGAACGTAGTGAGTTAAGCCAAAATTCATTACAGCCATTCCATATTAATCATTACATCTAAAATTCATAAGCATTCGTGATTGATCTAGGTGGCTCAAAAGGAATTCAACCATCGTCCCTACATTTCTCCCAACTTAAGAAAACTCCTCTATATCTTAGTTCTTTCTTATCTTCTTTCGATCTAATTAGTTTTGTTTTAAGTTATCCTTTTTAAATAGTTTAAACACCCCCCAAAATTCTATCTTTAATCTTACCCCTTCCTTAGGATAGAAATTACTCCAAGTTGAAATTAGGTCGACATTCGCTGTTCCTTGTGGGATCCACCCCTGTTTCCATATCTACATTAGTATTTATAGCGGGGTAAAAACAAATAGACATGTTCTACGACGAACGTGGAAGACGCCATAATTACACCCTTGGCTGGCTTCGCATCAATTTTTGACGCCGTTGTCGGGCAAAGGTAACAAGTGTCAGTTCAACCAAACTTAACTTGATAGTTTTCTATTCGAGGTTTTATAAAAAAAAAATTATTTTAAGGACTTAATTATTTTTAAAATAAACAAAAAAAAAATCTGAAATCAAAAGAACTTTATATGAATTTTTATGAACTTAAGAATTGGTAGGTTAACTGGATCTGAAGTTAGAAAATTAGTCTCTAATTTCGAATCTCCTCAGATAAGAAGCTCTACTCCCTTTTCAGATTCTACACCTTCAACTTCTTCTCTCCACGTTCATACAGAAAGGAGTTTCACTCGTATAATTTTTGCAACTCTTGAAATGGCAGAAAATCAGGCCAATATTCCTTCAAATAATCAAAATAACCAGAATGCTCAGAATGTTCAAGAACCACAAATTGATAATCGTACATTGAGAGAGCTAGCTGAATATGATGATACAAATAAACCTCCATTGTGTATAGTGTTTCTTGATGTTCAAGGAAATTTTAAACTTAATTCTGGCTTTTTACATAAATTACCATCTTTTCATGGTTTTCCTAGTGAGGATCCTCATCGGCATTTAAACGAATTCAGGGTAGTTTGTGCAAATATGAAACCAGAGGGAGTAACTGATGAAGTCATTAAGTGTAGAGCTTTCCCATTTAGTGTCCAAGATGCTACTAAAAATTGGCTTTATGACTTACCGAAGGGAACATTAAATACATGGGAACAGATAAAATCCCTATTTCTCAATAGATATTTTCTCACCTCTAAAATTATGACTATTCAGAAGCAGATCTGCTCTATCAGACAAATAAAGGGGAACTATTGCGCGAGTATTGGGAATGTTTTAAGTGTTTGCGCTCAAGCTGTCCGAATCATCAAGTCTCAGAAAATCTTCTCATATGATATTTTTATCAAGGACTCTCAGCAGATAGAGGATTGGTTGCTGCAGTATGTGGGGGTGATCTTCAAGACAAACAACCACGAGTTGCACGTCAAATTGTTGAAAAGATGGCTGCAAATTCTCAAGATTTCAATCGAGATGATGAACATTCTCGTGAAGTCCAAGAAGTATTCTCCTTGCCTAGTTCTACTGATATTAAGCTTGATAAATTAACTGACATGCATACTAAAGTCCTCTCTACAAATAATAACATTCCTCAAGTAAAAGCTTGTGGAATTTGTTATAATATGGGACATCCAACTTATTCCTGTCCTATGTTACAAGAAGAGCAAGCTAACGCTATGGGATTTTCAGGCCCACCAAGTCAACCTAGGCAATATCAGTGGGACTATAATGCAGATCAGCCTTTGAGGAATCATCCAAATCTTCGTTGGGGAGGTCAAAATAATGCACCTTCTGTTTTCCAACAACAAAAATTTCCTCCTGGATTTTATCAGGTACAACAGGGCAATTCAAGGCAATTCAGGTGGAATGCTACTTGAAGATATGGTTAAATCCATGGCTGCAACTCAAATGGCTATGCAAAAGGATGTCAAGGAATCTAAGGTTGATATTCAAGATATTTAAAGTCAAGTCAGTCAACTAGCCTCTGACATGAGCCAGTTGAAGGCTCAAATGAGTAACAAACTCCCTTCTCAGCCTATAATTCCTAGAGAAACTACAAATGCAATAACTCTGAGAAATGGAAAAGAGTTAACAGGAATTTATGAAAATCCTCACGAAATTGAAGATGAGCTGGAAGTTCATAAAGATAAAGAGGGGGACAAGGGAATTCCCTCACAACCTAAGCAAACTTAAGAAGAAACAAAGATATCTGCTCTGAAAGAAACAAGAATTATTTCCAATGCTCCTTTTCCTAACCGTTTGACTAAGGATAAGAAAGCAGAAGCAGAAAAGGACATATTTGAGCTTTCTAAGAAAGTAGAAGTAAACATTCCCTTGTTGGAAGCAATTAAACAAGTTCCAAGATATGCTAAATTTTTAAAGGAACTTTGCACCAACTGGCTCATGAACGAGTCATGATAAGCGAGAATGTTTCAGCTATTTTATAAAAGAGACTATCGCAAAAACAAAAGGACCCTGGAATGTTTACCATACCATGCACGATAGGAAGTGTTCATATTACAGGATGCATGATTGATCTTGGAGCATCCATCAATGTGATGCCCTTATTAATTTTCCAATCCTTGAATATTGGACCTTTACAACCAACTGGGGTTGTAATTCATCTCGCTGATAGGTCCATAACATATCCTGTTGGAGTGGTAGAAGATGTCCTTGTCAAAGTTAACGATCTTCTTTTTCTTGTATATTTTTACATTATAAAGACTGAAGATGGTCATAACTATTCAACTGATACACAATTCTATTAGGGAGACCATTCATAAGGGCTGCCCATACAAAGATTGATGTTAATGATGGAACGCTATCCATGGAATTCGATGGAGAAAAAATTACATTTAATATTTATGAAGCTATGACACATCCAAGCGATCAAGTTTTTGCTGTGTGTTCGGTTAGCACCTCCATGTCCCTGGAAGAAGAATTATTCGATGCAGATGAGTTGACCTTATGGAAACCATCCAGAAAATCGAGACTGAACAAGAATTTGATGAAAGCAATTATGATCATGACTTGTCTTTCCCAGAAGATCAATTAAAAGGGCAAGAGCATGTCAAAATGCTTGAATTGCCACAAGACCATGAAAAGATCAAGCCATCAATTGAAATACCACCAACATGAAAGCTAAAACCGTTGCCAGCTCACTTGAAACATGCTTATCTGGGTGACGATAACAATTTATCGATTATTGTTTTAAGTCCACTGACAGATGAGCAAGAAAAAGCTCTGGTGGGTGTTCTAAAAAGGCACAAAATGGCTATTGGATAGACCCTTGCTGACATTAAAGGAATTAGACTCTTTACATGCTTGCACATAATTTTATTAGAGGACAACTCAAACCAACGAAAGAACCTCAAAGGACATTGAATCCTCTAATGATCGAGGTGGTCAAAAATGAAATTTTGAAATTGCTCGATGCTGGAGTAATTTATCCTATCACGGACTAAGAAGTCAGGATTAACGGTTGTTGAGAAGGACAACGGGAAAACTATTGCAACAAGAGTGCAAAGTGGCTGGACAGTCTGTATTGATTACAGAAAATTAAATGCCACGATGAGAAAGGATCATTTTCCGTTACCTTTCATGGATCAAATGCTAGAAAGGTTAGCAGGCCATTCTCATTACTGTTTCCTAGACGGATATTCAGGGTATAACTAAATTGTGATAGCCCCTAAAGACCAAGAGAAAACAACATTTACTTCTCCCTTCGGAACCTATGCTTACAGGTGTATGCGCTTTGGCTTATGCAATGCTCCTGTAACGTTCCAGAGGTGTGTAATGCCTATATTTTCTGATTATATATCAGAAGTAATAGAGGTCTTCATGGACGATTTTTCGGTCTATGGAAATTCTTTTGACCATTGCCTGAAAAATGTAGAAAAAGTTTTTAAACGATGTGTAGAAATGAACCTTGTTCTAAATTACAAAAAATGTCATTTTATGGTGGAAAGAGGTTTAGTGTTGGGACACGTTGTCTCCACGAAGGGGTTAGAAGTAAACAAGGCTAAAGTCGAAGTTATCAAATCTCTACCTTATCCCTCAAGCGTTTGAGAAATACGTGCATTCCTTGAACACGCAGATTTCTATAGACGATTTATAAAAGATTTTTCCAATATCGCAGACCCCCTACATAAATTGTTGAAGAAAGATATTGAATTTACATTCACTGAGGAATGTAAAGAAGCTTTTGAGAAACTCAAAGATAAATTGATTTCAACTCCTATTATTCAACCTCCAGATTGGAATTATCCGTTCGAGATCATGTGTGATGCGAGTCATCGAGCCGTAGGTGCTATTCTTGGAATGAAAGTGGATAAGGTTCCACATGTAATTTATTACGCATCAAAAACCTTTGATGAAGCTCAAGTCAATTACACAACTACTGAAAAAGAGCTTTATTCTATTATTTTCGCCCTTGAAATATTTCGTTCATATTTATTAGGGGATAAAGTAATTAGGTTCTTTGACCATGTTGTATTAAAATATCTTCTGAAGAAGAAGGAATGAAAACCGAGATTATTGAGATGGATTCTTCTCCTTCAGGAGTTTAACATTGAAATCAGAGATAAGAAAGGTGCGAAAAATCATGTGGCCGATCTATTATCAAGAATAGTGAATCACGATAAGTCAATAAGAATAACAGAATCATTTTCTAACGAGCATTTATATAGTCTTCACGGCTATGTACCTTGATATGTTGACCTTGTAAATTTTCTGGTGATCGGAAAATTGCCAAGTGATCTTCCAAGGCATCAAAAAGAGAAGATTAAAAGCGATGCAAAGTATAACTCGTGGGAGGATCCAATTCTGCTTAAATTCTGTGCAGAGGGAGTAATAAGAAGATACATTCCTGATCATGACATTAAGTCAATGGTGAAGCACCGTCATTCCTATGATTGTAAAGGTCATTTTGGAGTCAGGCGAACAGCTCACAAGATTTTGTCTTGTGGATTTTTCTGGCCATCTTTAAACAAAGATGTTTTTAAAAATGTGAAGAGCTGTGAACAATGTCAAAAGACGGGCAATATATCCAAAAGAGTTGAAATGCCTCAAAAATATGTGATGTCTTGTGAAATTTTTGACATTTGGGGTATTGACTTTATGGGACCATTTCCAAACTCAAAAGGTCATTCATATATATTTCTAAGAGTCGATTACATCTCAAAATGGCTAGAGGCCATACCCACACGAACTGTAACGCTAAGGTGGTGGTCGAGTTTGTTAGAAATTTTATTTTTAACAGATTTAGCGTACCTAGAGTCATGATAAGCGACCGGGGAACCCACTTTTTCAACAAGGTAATGGACGCCTTATTTAAGAAATATCATGTCAATCACAGGATCTCCACAGCCTATCATCCACAAACGAGCGGACAAGCTGACGTGTCCAATCGTGAAATCAAAAGGATCCTGAAAAAGATAGTCAACCCGAAGAGGAAGGATTGGAGTGACAAGCTGAATGAAGCTCTTTGGGCGCATTGCACTGCATAAAGGACTCTAATCGTAATGTCTCCATACAGAATGGTGTACGGAAAAGCATGTCACCTACTGGTGGAAATCGAACATAAGGCATGGTGGGCAATTTTGAATGCGGCTAACATGAGGAAACTCCAAATCTCAGAACTAGATGAGATTCGTCGTGATGCATATGAAAATACTGCTTTCTGCAAAGAAAAATTTAGCAGACTTCATGATGAAAAAATTTCACAGAAAAACTTTAAGGAAGGATATAAAGTCTTACTTTACAATTTTCACTTAAGGTTATTTCACGAAAAATTAAAGTCGAGATATGAAGGACTGTTCATTGTCAAAAAGGTCTATAATCATGGAGCAGTTGAAATTCAAAGTCAAGACACGTCGAAAAATTTTAAGGTTAACGATCACATATTGAAACATTACTACGAACTTCAGGGTTCGACGTGGTTTGATAAAATTCCGTTGGAGAGGGTGAACCATGTTTTAATGAAATGATTTAACATCATGGCTGTCGAGCCAACGACGTTAACCAAAGACACTTCTTGGGAAGCAACCCAAGTTTAGTAACTTTAGCTGGGTAAAAACAAATTTTCACGTTTTGTGACGAACGTGGAAGCAGTCATATTTACAACGTTGACCGGCTTCGCATCAAATTTTTGGCGTCGTTGCGGGGAATCGATAACGAGTGTCAATTCAACCAAACTTAACTTCATAGTTTTCTATTCTAGGTTTTAAACAAAAAAAATTATTTTAAGGACTTAATTGTTTAAAAAAATAAACAAAAACAATCATTTCTTGAAATCAAAAGAATTTTATAAGAACTTTTATGAACTTAAGATGTGGTAGGGTAACTGGATTTGAAGTTAGAAAATTAGTCTCTAATTTTGAATCTCCTTAGATAAGAAGCTCTATCCTTTTTCAGATTCTACATCCTCAACTTCTTCTCCGCCCATTCAAACGGAAAGGAGTTTCACTCCTATTATTTTTGAAAATCTTGAAATGGCAGAAAACAATCAACACAATGCAAATAATGCTACGCAAAATTTAAATTGAACTCTTCGGGAGTTATCTACTCCCACACTAGAGGAAGAGCCTCTTTGCATAAACTTGCAAAATCTGAATGTGGCATTCAAACTAAATTCAAGCCTTCTGAACAAACTCCCTGTGTTTAACGGTTTAAATGGTGAAGACCCGCATAGACATTTGAAGGAGTTGCATGTAATCTGCAAGTCGATCAAACTTGAAGGTATTACGGTTGACGTAAAGAAACTGTTCACATTTCCTTTCACCATATAAGGTTATGCAAAAGACTGGCTAAATAAACAGCCGTCTTTATCAATTAATACCTGGGCAGAAATTCAGAATGCTTTTCTCGCTAAACATTCCCATCAAGCCGAGCAACCAATCTCCGGAAAGAAATTTTCGGGATTAGACAAAAGGTAGGGGAAAACCTTCATGAATATTGGGAGCGTTTTAAACGCTTATGTGCAAGTTGTCCACACCATTCGATAGCAGAAAACTTCCTAATTATGGATTTCTATGAAGGGTTGTTACCCGAAGAACTCCACCAAATAAATGCTGACCTTAAAGCTCAAGTCAATTATACAACTACTGAAAAAAAAACTTTATTCTATTATTTTCGCCCTTGAAAAATTCCGTTCATATTTTAAAGGGGCTAAAGTAATTATGTTCTCTGACGATGCTGCATTAAAGTATCTTCTGAAGAAGAAGAAGGAATCAAAACCGAGATTATTGAGATGGATTCTTCTCCTTCGGGAATTTGATATTGCAATTTGAGATAAGAAGGGTGCGAAAAATCATGTCGCCGATCACTTATCAAGGATAGTGAATCAGGACGAGTGAATAAGAACATCAGAATAATTTTCTGACGAGCATTTATACCATCTTCACGGTTATGTGCCTTGGTATGCTGACCTTGTAAATTTTCTGGTGACCGAAAAATTGCCAAGTGGTCTTCCAAGGCATCAAAAAGGGAAGTTTAAAAGCGAGTAAATTATAACTCGTGGGAGGATCCAATTCTGCTTAAATTCTATGCAGATGGTGCTATAAGAAGATGTATTCCTGATCATGAGATCAAGTCAGTGTTAAAGCACTGCAACTTCTATGTTTGTGGAGGTCATTTTGGAGTCAGGCGAACAACTCACAAGATTTTGTGTTATGGATTTTTCTCGCCATCTTTAAACAAAGATGTTTTTAAATATGTGAAGAGCTGTGAACAATGTCAAAAGACTGGTAATATATCAAAGAAAGATGAAATGTCTCAAAAATATGTGATATCAGGTGAAATTTTGGACATTTGGGTATTTGACTTTATGGGACCATTTCTAAACTCTAAAGGTCATTTGTATATATTGCTAACAGTTGATTATGTCTCGAAATGGGTAGAGGCCATACCCACATGAATTAATAATGCCAAGGTGGTGGTCGAGTTTGTTAAAAACTTTATTTTTAGCAGATTTGGCGTACCTTGAGTGGTGATAAGCGACCGGGGAACCCACTTTTGTAAAAAGGTTATGGATGCCTTATTTAAGAAATATCATGTCAATCACAGGATCTCAACAGCCTATCATCCACAGACGAGTGGACAAGCTGAAGTGTCCAATCGTGAAATCGAAAGAATCCTGGAGAAAATTGTCAATCCGAAGAGGAAGGATTGGAGTGATAAGCTTAATGACGCTCTTTGGTGTACGGAATGACTCCAATTAGAATGTTTCCATATAAAATGGTGTACGGAAAAGTATGTCACCTACCGGTGGAAATTGAACATAAGGCATGGTCGGCAATTAAAGAGCTTAATTTGAAACACATAGACTGTGTGAATATGAGAAAGCTCCAAATGTCGGAACTAGATGAGATTCGTCATGACGCATATGAAAATGCTGCTTTGTACAAAGAAAAATTTAGCAGACTGCATGACGAGAAAATTTCACGAAAAAACTTTAAGGAAGGAGATAAGGTTCTGCTTTACAATTCTCGCTTAAGGTTATTTCTCGGGAAATTAAGATCAAGATGGGAAGGACCGTTCATTGTCAGAAAGTTCTTTAATCAAGGAGCGGTAGAAATTCAAAGCAGAGACACGTTGAAGATTTTTAAATTTAACGGACCGATTGAAACTTTATTTCGAACTTCAAGATCGACGTAGTTTGATGAAATTCCCTTGGAAAGAGTGAACTGCATTTCAAAGAAATACTTTAACGTTATGGCTATCGAGCGAACGACGTTAAACAAAAACACTTCTTGGGAGGAGGCAACCCAATGCTTAAGTTTCTTTTAAGTTCGTATTTATTTCAACCTATTTCTGACGACCGTAAAAATCTTAAACTGATACACGGTGTTAAACTCTGCTAATCGGTGACGCGAGTAATTTTAAAATTGACTTTGGAAACGAATGACTAAAAGGCATTTTAAATTTTTCTTGAAGGAAATAAGATGAGGAAAAAAACATCATCCAGGAAGAAATATAATTGTCGTGGGCACGACAGGAAGCGTCACGGGTGCAACTGAAGGGGTTGCAGGCGCGATTGGAACCTGTAGCGGCCGCAACAAAGCTGAACATGTATATAAACAGTCCTGCAATCTCACTTCTCATTTCTCATTCAACCCCGGCCGCGCCCTAACCGTTTTCCTCACATATCATCCCCCAAAATTGTCAATTAATTTATGCAATCAAGTACCCTACACATTCGCATTGATAAGGGAATATATTGATTGTACGCACGCATCTTGGAACGTCTCTGATTGTGCGTAATTTGAGGTTTTTCGTTGAGAAAACCTAGATATGAATCCGCAATTTCAACTCCAAATTCAACAATCTTGTAGTCTAAATTGATCTACTCATTGTGTGGAATATGAATTCATAGTTAGATTGTTAAATTTCACCATGAATTTGACAAAATTCATGTCAATTTGTGTAGGGGCTTATCCAAAATGCCTCATTCGAAACATCCATCATTTCGATTGGGAGAGAGCACTTCAGCTGTAGCTGAGCGCACCTTAGTCCCATATCCGCATGATGCTATTATTATTCCGGATTTGTATGAGGATCGTCATGGAGCGACATCTAGCATAGCTATTCGCCAAACCAGATTTCTCCATTCTGTTGACTTAGCCACACTCGGCTTACGGACTAAGAACCTGCACGCTGTTACACAGCTGGATTAGGATCACACTTTCTTGACCGGATGGCCTTCGTATCCATCCCTTGTTTGTGAAGTTCTGAGTACTTGGACGAGCATTGTTGGACAGGCTTTAGCTGATCATCCGATGGAGGAGTACGTCTCGTTCCAACTAGGGAACAAGATGAGGCATCTAAACTTGATAGAGCTCTGTCGTATCTATAATCTACCACCGGGAGGCTACGGGGAGTACGAGTGGGGCTATGTGCCACACTTGCAGGCTCTATGGCAGTAGCTGACTTTGACTAGGGCATACAATCCCCACAGTAGCAAGAGTTCCGCTCTTAGGAACCCTATTTTACGTATTCTGCGCTGGTTCCTCGCTTAAACATTGTTCGCTACCAAGAGTAGCTGTTCCACAGAAGGAGCTAGGTATCTTCTTTGTGCTGCTGCACAACCTTGTGACTCTACAGCAGTATTCGTACCTTAGTACCGGATACTTGCTGGTGGAGAAGATCGAATCGGTCGCTGTAGACAGTCTTAGGGCGTCGATTCTCATTGGTGGGTTACTTACCCCACTACCTGTGCATTTTGGCTATGACATGACTTTGTTCTAGCCCTTTTAGAGCCCACTCATGGATTTTGGCATTGACAGTCGGATGCGAGTTGGGCTGATATCAGTAGACAGAGGGGTCTATTATTTGGCGGCTAGAGCTGGTGAGGACCCCAGGTGACTTCCTTTGCCTTCCAGGTCCCTTACACTCTCAGATCGGAGGAACTGGGGATTTCCTCCACTTTCGGATGATGCCGATCAGGCTGTGGAGGATGGTGAGCATGATTCAGAGGGGGACATAACCATGAGTGAGCCACAGGCAGATCTCCCCTAGCCTTTCCCTCAGCCAGATTTGTCGCAGTCTTCGCACCATCAGTCTCATTCTCATCATTCTTCTTTAGCTGTACCCGAGCAGATCCCGCCTATGGACTGGTACACAGCTTATCAGTCTTTACATGGAGAGGTAGCTGATCTACGCGCTAATGTGACTACATGCTTAGACGCTATGCAGCAGAGTCAGGAAAACTTTTAGCGCCGTATGTTCGATTATTTAGATAGCAGATTTCCACCACTGCCTCCTCCTATGTGATTTCATACCTTGTCAGTCTAGTTTCATGAGTCTATATTTTTATTGAGACTGTACTTTGTTTTAGCTTAGGGGAGGTTGGCCATTCCTAGACATTTCATTTATGTTTCTGTTTTGAGTTAATTATACTATTCCTTTTCAGAGATGTATGAATCTTTCACTTTTATGCATTCTTGTTCCATTTTTATTAACTTAGTTCCCTTAATGCCCATACTATATGTTTAAACGAACCTCAGTAATGAATAAATTTCCATGTGATCATCACCTTTTATTACTTCTTTACTAATTATGCTTCTATGTATGTTTTCTATTGTCTTCTCTCTTTCATATATAAATTATATGTGTGAGAGAGTGAGAGGGACTAATTTTATTATCAAGTTGTGTTTTGTCAAATGTCGAACACTAACTTGTCAAGTGAAAGAGAAATCAGCGTAGTTCGTGTAGATAGATGGATCGAGGACATAGATGAGCCGATTTCTTACGTAAACAACCCCATGGTGGCTCCTACACCTTGCAGTTTCAATATCTTGAAGAGTCACATAACTGAGCTTCAAGAAAACCAAAAGCTGATGATGGAGATGCTTCAAGAGATGAAGCTCGTACAGGAGTCCATAGCAGGTGAGATCAACCATATTCGTACGATCCTCAAGTTTCAGAGTGGGATGGATGGCATGATTCATGATATATGGAATTGGTTCAGAAACTTTGGATGTTTATCGGGTGAACCTTAGCTAACATGTATTCTTTTGTCCTCTACGTTTTACTTTTATTTTTACATTGAGAACAATGTAATGCTTTAGCTTAGGGGAATTGTTAAGGTTGTTGATTTATTTATTTAGAGTCTTTATTAGAGTCATATAAAAAAACAAAAAAAAACTTGTTATTAAATCTATGGCTTGAGCAAAGTAAAATGATGTTTTATGCCATAACAAATGTTACACTAATACATGTAGTTTGAATATTGTCTCTAAGGAAGCCCTGAATCTTTGCTAATATCATTCTAGTATATTCCTATGAGATGACCTTTTTCATGTGTAGATAGTGCATAAGTGGTGACTTAAACCGTAGTTAGACACTTAAAAAGAACCTTCATGATCCCTTTTTATGTCATCTTTTCACATAACCACCACTTATAGGGGAGCATGGAGTGGTTTTTGAAAAATTTGAAGAGAAATTTTAAATTTATGTTTATTAAACACTCGTTTTTTCATGGTAACCCTCATGCTAATTTTGGTTAATGAAGAATGCTCAGAACCTACTCAGAATGAAAGAAAGAAAAAAAGAAAAAGAGAAAAAAAATTACAAGCAAAAAGCTTTAAAATATCGTGTCCCTTACCTCGGTAATCAAAATTACCATCTACGATAAAAGAGGGGACTTGGTATTCAATAAAATGAGCTTAAAAGAAAAGAAAAAAAGAAAAGAAAAGAAAAGATACATATCCAATAGGAAATCTAGACCTTTTTTGAGACCTTGGTAGCTTTGGGAATGATCCTATATAAGGAAGCAACGGGTTGGAATAAATGAATTTTGAATTTGAGCTTTTGAAATGTTTTGTTTTGCTACATCTCGAGAATCTGCTAGGTGTGAAGGACCATGAGAGGGAATGATTTGAGGGGTAGCTAGATATGGTGTGAATAGAGATGAAGGGTGACTTTGTGATGAATATTCCTTCGACATGTGTTTTGTGTTGTTAATTTTAAGCAATCTGATTACTTTGATGCTCGAGCTATAGAGTTTTGTTAGTTTTTCTTGATTTCAGGTTTCTCTCTTTGTTTTGAGTGTAGACTTTGCTTTGGGACAAGCAAAGGTTTAGCTTTGGGGAATTTGATGTGTATGAAAACACACATCATTTCTTTACTCTAAATATTTGTTTTATGCCTCATGTATTGTCTATCTTATGTTTTTAGCGTCTTTTTATCTCGGAATGTTGGTACTGCTGCGTTTTTATGTTTTTGGCAGATCGGTGCAGAATTTGGAACAAAACGGAGAAAGATGAAGAAAATGGACAAGTCATGAGCTCAAAGGTGGAATTCATAAATTTATCGTTGTTTCACATGTTTCTGGAGCTAATGCAGCAAAGTTTCATGTCAATATGTTAGCTTAGCATGTTTAGAAGTGATGTATAAGTTTCTAGAATTTTGGGACCTCATTTGGTATTTTTTGGAGTAGTTTTAGGTAATCAGCACATATGTCGTGGCCACTACAGGTGTGTCGCAGGCGCTACTCTTTTGTCGCGGGCTTGACGCTCACTTTCACTAGAATTCAGATTTTTAATATGTTGTGGGCGTGACTCCCTAGGTCACGGCTGCGACTCTATCCCAGATGCAAATTCATTGTTTTCAGCCGTTGGATCATTTCGTCTTCGACCTATGCCTATAAATACAAGTTGTTAGGGTTCTTCTAATGGGGATGGAACATCAGAGAGCGTGAGTGACGGCAGAGATGATTAGAGGAGGTGGAGACACAAAGAGGAGAAGCCGACAAAGGTGTTTGATCAAGTTTTGGAGGAGAATAGATCCGTAGTTCATTGTATAGCGTTGGACATCTGTTTGGAACATATTGTCTGCTGTAAAACCTTTGTTCTCAGACATTTACTTCCTGTAGAATGTTTGTCTTTGATGTTATGACTCATTTCATGCTTAGTTTGATCAATATGCGTGAGTAGAACATTAGTAGGGATATGTTGATGAACTTTTGATTACCTTAGATCATGAGATGATGCGTATTTAATTAAAATCAGAGATGTTGATGATGAATATGTTGCATGAAACCTGTGAAAACTATTGCTTAACATATGTTTATTAGATTGATCACCTAATATACATAGTTTTGAGCTATGAATCGCGTTAAGTGATTTAATTAGTAGCATATTGATATAATATGATTTAAGCTAATTATCATATATAATAAATGGTTTTATATGCATGCGATATGACTAGTTTAAGTTAATTGTTATTCGTGTTATGACTGATTTTTTCATGTTTTGAATCAACTCTTTTGATAAAACCATGTTTGAGCTAATTGAAATGGTTTTAATTTATTGAGTTAGTTTGACTATCCGAGCTAATTGGAAGTTGGAAGGTAAGGAACGTAGTCAGTTAAGCCAAAATTCATTACAGCCATTCCATTTAATCATTACATCTAAAATTCATGAACATCCGTGATTGATCTAGGTGACTCAAAAGGAATTCAACCGTCGTCCCTATATTTCTCCCAACTTAAGGAAACTCCTTTATATCTTAGCTCTTTCTTATCTTCTGTTCGATCTAGTTAGTTTAGTTTTAAGTTATCCTTTTTAAATAGTTTAAACATCCCCCAAAATTCTATCTTTAATCTTACCCCTTCCTTAGGATAGAAATTACTCCAAGTTAAATTTAAGTCGACATTCTCTGTTCCCTGTGAGATCGACCCCTGCTTCCATATCTACATTAGTATTTATAGCGGAGTAAAAATAAATTGGCATGTTTTACGACGAACATGGATGACGCCATAATTACACCCTTGGCTGGCTTCATATCATTGATTGTAGTGGCTCCTCAGCTGATGTCTTGTACTACTCGGCCTATAAAAAGATGGAATTAGGAGACAAGGACCTGAAGCCTTTCAAGACTCCCCTAGTCAGGTTCACCGGGAACACAGTGTTTCCCAACGGGTACATCTCCCATCTAATCGTCCTTGGTGATAAAAGTGCTGACAGAGTTGCATTAAGAACAACTGACTTCCTTGTCGTGGACCTCCCTTCAGCATACAACAGAATTATCGGGAGACTAACCTTGATGGACCTAAGGGTGGCTGTGGCAGCATGCTATCTTAGCTTGAATTTCCCAACCTTGAATGGGGAAGACATCATGAAAGGATGCCAGAAGGAGTCTAAACGATGCTATGATGCCATTCTCAATCAGAAGACGGGGCTGGTCGACAGACCTTTCTCTGCACATGGACTCCCGAGACCAAGTAGAGGCACTGAAACTGGTGGAGGAAATTGAAGCCAACCCACCAGAAAAGGGGAAAGAGAAAAAGATAATCTGAATTGGTACTCATTTGAAAGAACCAATCTGAGGATAATTGATTAACTTCCTTAGGAAAAGCACAAACATCTTCATTTGGGGACCAAAAGGCATGCCAGGGATCGATCCTGAGGTGCTAGTGCACCGACTATCCATGGACCCCAAAGTTCGCCCAATGAAACAAAAGAAGAGGAGTTTCACCCAAGAGAGAAACAAAGCCATTGTTTAAGAGGTTGAAAAGTTGTTAAGTACCGACTTCATTAGGGAGGTCTTGTATCCCCGATTGGTTGGCCAACGTGGTAATGGTAAAAAAAGCAAACGGGAATGGAGGAAGTGTGTCGATTTTACCGGGTCCTATCCAAATTGACTAGCTAGTTGATGTCACATCAAGATACGAGCTATTGTCTTTGATGGATACATTTTCAGGCTACAATCAAATCCAAATGGTGCCCAAGGATAGAGTTAAGACCTCGTTCATCACTGAGGAAGGGGCTCAGTATTATCGGGTCACGCCATTTGGATTAAAGAACGTAGGAGCGACATGTCAGAGGTTGGTTAATGAGGCCTTCAAGCCCCTGATTTGGGAAACGATGGAAGCCTATGTCAATGATATGCTCACTAATTCCCCGAAGTCAGATTCCCACACTACCGAACTCGAAAATACGTTCAAAGTTCTCAGATGCTACAACGTGCGACTCAACCCAGTAAAATATACCTTCAAGATGAAGCCGAGATTGTTTCTGGGATACATGATCACTAGCAGAGGAATTGAAACCAACCCGAAAAAGGTTCAAGCCATCATGGAGATGAACCACCCACGTAGCAAGAAAGAGATTCAGAAGTTGACAGGATATCTAGCAGCACTTGGGAAGTTCATGTCCTAAGACTTAGAAAGGACCCTACCATTCTTCAAAGCACTAAGGGGAGCCATTGTAGGCCTCGAGTGGACCCTGAGTTATCAGAAGGCTTTCGAGGAGCTTAGAAGCTACTTGAATTGGATACCATTACTGACTTAACCTAAAGTCAGGGAGAAACTGTTTATCTACCTAGCGGCCTCAGATGAGGCAGTCTCGGCAATTCTGCTCCGCATAGAAGATAAAAAAAAAAAGAAAGAAAAAAAAGAAAAAGAAGCCTATTTACTTTGTAAGCAAGGTATTGTACGATGTTGAGACTCGTGTATCCACGAATTGCGAAACTTGCCTTAGCCCTAGTCAATATAGCAAGGAAGCTTCACCCTTACTGTCAAGCACATCCCGTAGTGGTGGTGACTAATCAAACATCAAGGCAGGTGTTGCATATGACCGAGCTCTAAAGGAGACTCATTAAATGGTCGATCGAGCTGAGCGAATATGAGGTAAGCTACCAACTTAAAACAACCATCAAAGCACAAGCCCCATCGAGTTCTTGGTGGAGTGTTGATTCGACAATAAGGAAATCCTATGAGCTCGAGAAGAACGAGTAGAAATAGTAAATCCCTGAAAAATCTACACTGATGGGTTGTCAAACGCGAAGGGGCCGACAGCCAGAGTGCCCCCGATTACCCTGACCAAATGGGAACTACCATGCGTTATATAGCTCCAGTTTACTGCCACGAACAATTCTGTCAAGTACAAAACTCTAATCTCAGGACTCCAACTTATTAAGCACCTAGGGTCCTAAAGGGTAGAGCCCTAGTCCGATTCAAATTGGTGGCCGAGTGGATTAATGGAACGTGCGAAGATGCAGATGTAGTAAAAGGATGCTGACAAGCAGCCTAGAAGCTAGCTTGGGAACTTCTTGCAGTACAAGTGCAACAAATTCCGCGAGGAGGATGGGGAGGGATGGGTGGGGCAAACATAGTTGCCAACCGACTTAGCAGATGTACCCAGACAGGGGAGAAACCAGGCAAGCTTAGGTATTACAATGAAAGTTTGGCTATCCCAAGATCAAATCAGACCGAGGTGACTGAAGCCCTACCTGTGCATGTCATTCCCTCCCGGATGAACGATATTTATGCTTACATCCTGGCTAGGACACTCCCTATTGATTAAAATGTTCAAGGTTAGGAGAAAGGCCCCTGAGTTCCTAATGCTAGGGGAAGGTCGTACAAAAGGGCCTACTCTTTCGCCCTCCTCAAATGTGTTACCAGAGAGGAAGGACTAATCATCTTGACCGAGCTGCACAGAGGAGAGTATGGAAACCTTCATGGAAGTAGGACCCTCGCTCAAAAATTCCTAAGGCAAGGGTACTTCTGGCCTAATGTTTGAAATGACTCTGTCAAATTCATGAAGCACTGTGACCGATGTCAAAGAATTATCGACCTCATCATCAAGCCAGTCTCAAAACTCACTATGATTAAGTCTCCTTGGCCTTTCGAGCAATGGGAGATAGACACCCTTGGCCCTTCCCCCTTGAAATAGGTTAAAGAAAGTTTGTTTTGATGGCAATAGAGTATTTCACTAAATGGGTCGAGGCCGAGGCTGTACCCAAGATAACCAACTGAGCTGCCACAGACTTTGTCTCAAAGTCGGTGGTTTGTCGGTTCGGTATACCAGAATTCTGATCTCAGATAACGGAACCCAGTTTAATAGCCAAAACTTTCAAGAGTCCTGTTTGAAGCACGGGGTTGAACAAAGGTTCGCTTTGGTCAGGCATCCCCAGTCCCATGGACAAGTAGAGGCTATAAATAAAGAGATCAAGAAGGCCTTGCCTTGGAGACTTACTGAGGCCAAAGGCAAATGGATCAAAGAACTTTTCGGAGCGCTATGGGAAAACAAGACAACCCCGAAAAGGTCCACAGGCGAGTCTCCCTATGCCCTGACCTTTGGAATGGAGGTCGTACTCCCAATAGAGATCGACCTCCTGAGTTTAAGAGTAATGGGGTTCTTATCAGAAAAGAACCCATATCTGATCAGGGAGGAGCTCAACTTCATTGTGGAGAAGAGGGAGACTATAGTAATGAAATTCCGAGCTTAATAAGAGCAAGTGACCTGATATTTTAACAAAGGCATACGGAAAAGGGACATTAACTCAGTGACCTACATCTACCCCTCCTAACTAAAGGGAACTCATCCTCAGACCCTCTTCTTCCTCTTCCTTCTCCTTTGGAGATGATACCACCCAGGAGGGCGTTTCGAACCCTCCTTAGTCTAACACCAGAGCGCTGGTGCTTTAGTGGTCGAGTTGGCCCGTGAGGTCCCAAAGGTTGTCGAGGTTGCCTAAGTCAGTCCTTTGCATCCGTCTTCTAAGCGTAAGTCTTGTAGAGCCAATCCCAGACACCCCGAGGAATATCCCGCTTGCCTACTGGCCTCGCTCTTTACACCGAGTTTCGAGTCCTTGTCATCAGCATCACTAAGCCGGGACTCAGCCTTATCCAAGCTAGAAGAGGATAGAAACATATCCTTCCTACGTTAGAATCGTCTAAAGGTTAGGGACTCATCCTATGTCTAGCCCTAGCCCTCCTAACTAAAGGGACTTCATCCTCAAACCCATAGTCAGTAGTTTGAGAGTTCAAAATTACCTTTTGGGGATGAGAAAGGAAGAAAAATTCAGATACGAAGTCGATTTGCTGGCTTGGAAGGGGAAAGCCAAGCTACGATGAAAAACGCTGACTTTGTGTGGGAGAACATCGAGTTTGAAGATTTGTAGAGAACAGAGGAGGGAGAAAGTGAAAGTATGGGAAGGGAGGGAGGTATCCCTATACATAGAGGATGGGCCTAACCCCCTACGGGCTTTTGGTGGGAAAGCCCAAGGCTTTTCGTGGGAAACCGTTGATGACCTCCAATGGGAGAGCGCCACGTCATACCAACTGGCACCCATCACCTTGACATTATGATGTCATCATTAATGATCTCGATTCCCACACAACATTTCAAATTCCATCATTATGACATCATCATTAATGACACCAAAATTCCAAGATCGGTTAAGAATCAATCTTATCCTCTCAATACCCTCAAAAGGATGAACTCGGGCCTAACTCAGTGGGAAGGCCCAAGCCCATGAGACAAGGTCTGCCAAAGCAAGACCTTAGGTCAACATGAGTGGCCAAGAAGGCTAGGGAAATAAGCCATCGATCAAGGCAAAAAATCAGCTGATGATAAGGTCCTGACTTGGACTCGTCAACTCGGGACCTAGGGGTAAGTGTTGGTGCTAAAGAGCATGAATCCTATGGGCTAGAAGTCCAATCAAAGCCCCACCATCATTAAGCCAATGGACCTATGAGAAAAGGTCACATGACATCTTATGGATGGCTAAGTCATTCACCTTCTAAGAAAATGACAAATGTCCACCATGCAAAGGGTGAATAGTATATTATAAATACCCATATTTACTAACAAAAAAGATAAGATTCTATGGATCCTACTCATTCTTTAAATTTTCATTTATTGAACCGAGACTGACTTAGCCAACGGAGCCGGTCCTCGTGGATCACTACCTCGGGTCTGACCTATCGGATTTATTGCTTCTGGTCTATGCAGATTTTTCGTATTAGTATCAGGGCCCAACAACAAAAATTCCACCACACAGTTACCTGGGCTTGGTACGTGCTATCGTAGACACGTCAAATTAGAATTTATATGCACTCACTTTCACTCTAAGAATATAAAATTAATATAGTAGTGGAACTAAGGGTCGAACCTATAGGGACGGTCGCAATATTATTTATCTCTCTTTAGTCACTATAAAGAATTAAGGTTGGGGGGGTTGTTTGTTATAAGAAACTACTTAAAACTAAACTAACTAGTTCGAACAGAAGCTAAGATAGAGCTGAGATATAGAGGAGTTTTCTTAAGTTG
>JAOVYX010001307.1:0-12761 GCA_035668315.1 Drosera spatulata | reverse complement strand
GTTAATTATTAATTTTTATTAGGATTAATTAATGAAAATAATTTTTGTTGTTGCGACGGATTCCGTCGCAAAGAGAATTAAATTTAAGAAATTACATTCTGCGACGGAAAAAGTCAAGCCGTCGCAGATTTTGTTGTAATGCGACGGATCCATCGCAGATTGTTGCTTTTGCGACACCATGCTTTGCGACGGATATGTCCGTCGCAAATTCCGTCGCAGTTTCTACTCCACGACGGAATATTCCCTTTTGCGACGGAAAAATTCCGTCGCAAACTGTGTAGGTTTTTTGTAGTGGTGATTCTAAGTCAAGAATTCTATACACTTCTAAGAGCATTGGGTCCAAGTTTGGTTCGAGAACTCCATAATATGCTAAGCGCCCTAGTATGTATGTGATATGTGGTGTAGAGGGCTTAATCCCATAAGTTATGTGATAACTTAACATTGTTAAGCATGCAATTTATCATTTTAGTCATAATAAGATTTTTCCTTTTGGCTAGATCATTTTGTATTGGTGTGTAAGGGGCGGTCCTTAGATGAATGATACCATGTTCTTCACAAAATTCATCAATAAAGAAATATTCACCAGCCCTGTTGTTAATCTTCTTCTCAAGTTGATTCTCAACTTTCGATTTATATTTCTTGAACATGACAAATGCTTCAGCCTTTGTTCTAAGTAGAAACCCGTACAAGTATCTACTAGCATCATCAACAAAGATTAAAAAGTATATCTTGCCACTTCTTGTTAAGACTACTTTCAATTTACATATGTCGAAATTGATTAAGTCAGCGTATTGAGAATTCCTTTCCACATTGAGGAATGATTTCTTTACCATTTTAGACTTTACGCACACTTCATGTTTCTCAAGGGCATCTTTTCCTAGTTTAATCGTGTCAAGGGTTTTCATGCTTTTGATGTATCTAGCATTTAAATATGCCAAACATTGATGCCATAAAGTAGAAGTGTAATAAGCTATAGAAATATTATTATCAATATCAATACTTAGTTTGTGCATGCCATTTGAAAGTTAGGAGATAACTTGCTGTGAGACTAGGGGGTGAATAGTCTCTCTTTTTGAACCTTACTATCAAACTAACAAAAGTTAGTTAGACAGAAGAGTTGTTATGAGCTTACTGTCATAATACGGAATCTTACTACAGTAACGTTAGTTCCTTTTAGCTTATTATTGGTTGAAATTGATTAGCAGTAGGATTAAATGTAATGAAAGTAGCAAAGTAAAAACACAAAGGTTTTTATACTGGTTAAAGTATATAGCTAAAATACGATTATATCCCTCACTCCAGTCTTCCCTTGATTATCAGTGTGATAAATCAAGAGGATAGCACCAGGTGTGATTGATTTAGGTTCACAATCAATCTGTCACTTTCGAACGAGTAAATGACAATACAAATCGATTACAAGATCTTTCCTTCTCCTCAACAGGACTCAGAACAGTCTCTTGAAATCGTTTATCTAACATTAGTAGTATTCAACTCTGCTTTCAATAGCTGCACTTATGTTTCCTTTCAAAGCAAAGGAGATTCGAACATCCCATCGAAAACTTGGGCATTGCCACTGTATTTATAGGCAACCCCAAATTTCTAACCGTTGTTGATGTGGTCTTTTCTTGAAATGTCACTTTCATACCATCTTGAAACCATATTCACGGGCCCGTGACCTCTGGTATTGATGCAGAGAATTACACTGACACAATACAAAAGGCAACAGTGAACTTTGACATTTTCTGAACCTTTCTGTAGAACTCAGCCTGGCTACTCCTCAATCTTGTTATAGTAACCTCACCGAAGGTATTCAGGATCAACCTTTCTTTCATCTGGACCCTTCTGTTGAACTCAACATTACTGTCCTTCAGCCTTGCTGCAGTACTCTTCTTCAACCAGAAGCAATCCAGGATAAACCATTCCTTACTTCAGAAGCCCAAATGCCCAACCCTTACTGTCTCTTTACTCATGACCTTAATGCTGTCAGCCTTGTTGCATTCCTTTAAACCAGCCTTACTACGTTTCTCTCTGAACCGGCCTTATTGCATTCCTCTTAGAACCAGCCTTATTGCTTACTTATTGCAGGCTCACTTTTAAAGCAGATAAGTCTCAGTCTTGGTACATACTGGGACGTTGTAAGACTATAGTTTGCGTATCACTCAATTTCTATACATCACAGGTTTGACTCAACAATCTTCCCCAAAATTGATGATAGCAAACTCTATCTAAATAGGAAGAAGATGAACTCATAATCTTTTATTTACATTAACCCATGGATTTGCTGTTTGTTTACTGGCCTTATATAATTCAGAAAACACTAGTTTTCGCGAAGACTCTTGTTCATATCTCTCATCAAAGGGTGCTATAAGTCAAAAAATTAGCTTACAAAATTTTTGAGACATATAAATAGGCTCATACGCTCTACTGCTTCTATCTCTTTGGAGCAGTAGGGTTATCACTTTCTGTGCTCCTCTTTGGAGGTACTGGCCTGGGAGGCACAGTAGTCCTCTCTGAAGTAGACTGCCCTGTACTTAGTTGTGATACTCCTGATGAGGTTAGCTGTGTCCCTCTACTGATTGTCTGCTCCAATTGTTGATTGAAGAGATCAAGGTTGTTCTTAATGCTCTGCTCAGTCCTTTTAAAGGCATCTTCCTCGAGATGAGTGTCAACAACTTCTGTTCAGTAATGTTCTAGATTGCCTTTGTAAGTTCAAGATGAGTGAAATAGTGTCCTTAATCTTTTCTCTTGATGTTGTAGACTCTCCCCCTGTTTGCTAGCATTGGTGAAGGGGAAGAGAGTGCTACCTATCAAGTGTTGCGTTAGGAATGCGCAATCCCTCCACTTGTATAAAAATTGATGAACAAAATTTAGGAAGAAATTATGCATGCATTAGATGCTTAGGATGTAATAATTAGTTAGGTAGTTGCAGACTAGGGCCGCAGATGCAGCAGAGTGCAGCTGGGTGCAGCAGGGCACAAAGTGCAGTAGAGTGCGGACAACCTGAGTGGTGCAGATTACAAGAGGGACTAAAATTTACATGCCAAAGATCAATCACATATAACAGCAAAAGTGTCTCAGGGTTCTCATGATTTAGGACAATTCTGTTGTTCAAGGCCAAATCTAGCAGCAACGTGAAGTGAGCCATATTACAGTGCAAGTATGCAAGCTGAATTACAGAAGATTGAGTGTAGTGCTGGGTGCAGACGAGGCTACACTAGCAGACTGAGCAGATGAGGTCTGGAAGCTGTAAAGCCAAGCCCTAAGACAAAGTACAACTGTTGGGAAGAGGGCATGATCAATAGAACGAGTGAGAGCTAAGTTGCAGCAGACTGGCTGTAGTACTTGGTGCAAGTGAAGTTGTAGCAAGGCTGGATATCAAGGCTGTGCAACAGAGCTCATGCAGCCAAGGACGCAATAGAGGCTGCAGCAGAGGCATGCAGTAGAGGTTGCAGCAGAGGCTGTGCAGCAAAGGCGTGCAGTAGAGGCTGTGCAGCAAAGGCATACAGTAGACCTGGTGTATGAGTCTGGGTATAGTATAAGTTGTGCTGAAATGGAAAGAAACAAGGAAGGGGTCAAAACCGAGAAGGTGAGACAAAGGTGATGTGTACTGGATCAGAAAAAATGAAGCCAAGTCAGTCTACTACAGTAGAGGATAGAGCTGTCACTATCAGATAGTATAGTCACGGGTTTTGGTTCCCTAAGCTTATAAAAGGGGACTTACAGTGCAGAGGACAAGGTTGACGAGTTTGAGAAAAACTTGAACATCATTTCAAAGTTTTCAAACGAAGAAAAAGTCTTGGAGACTCACTGTGCGTGAGCTGAACTGAAGATTCAGGATTTGTGAAGAAGGTTCAATCGTCTACAAGTGAAGAACAGCAATTGCAGCAAAGCACTACAAGATCTTGGTTCTTCATCCTTTAGCAAGTAGGATCTTGTTGTAACGGGGTTTTCTTGTAAGCCAGAAACAAGAACTAGTGAACCTCCTCTTGCCTTGACTACACTGGTCACCGAGGGAAGACTGGATTAAGCTTTTGTTACTTGTTGTTAACAGATGTCTAAACCAGTATAAAAATCCTGTGTCATTTACTTTTCGCACTGATTTTCACTATTAGAACTGTTAACAAAGAATTTAAAAGTGCAAAGAGACAAACTTTTTAAGTTCAAGTCTCAATTGCAGAACTTTCGGAAGCTACAGCAGATTCAGATGGTGTAGACTAGCCTATAGCTCTACTGCACCACCTAGAAATTTTTGAGATAACCTATTCACCCCCTCTCTAGGTTATTTCTGGGACTTTCATGTTGGCTCATATCATTGATTTGGACTTGTACAGATGAAGCTCTACTTGAGTCATGGTCTGGTTATTCTCTATCAGATACTTGAGCATGGCAATATCATCACCCAAGGAGGTGGTTTGCGATCGACATGCCCTTTTAGACATTCAGCTTGCTCAGTGATGGTGTTGGTAAGGGAGCTCAACTGAGATTGCAGCCTCTCCGTAGTCTTTTGATCCATTTCCACCGTAGACTTCTTAATAGTAGTCGAGGCATCTGTTGTAGTAGCAGTGATAGATGCATGCTTCGTATGACGTTGGATTTCAGTGGTGGCCTTTTGGAAGTCTCTGTTGACATACTCTATTGCAAGCTAAAGTTTGCTGAGTTGATCCTAAAGGATCTCAGCATAGAATTCATCTGAAAATTAGCAGTAGAGAAGTGATCATTCTGTTGTCGTTGAAGCATGAATACTTGTTTAGCCAATAATTATAGCAACTTCATTGGATCATGTAAATTAACAGCAGCACATAGGGCAACAGAGGTGTGTTATGCTGTTCGTTCTTGTGCAACAGGAGAACCTTCAGGAGAGAGCTCAAAGTATTCTTCAACAGGGGACATTGGTGCAGGAGGAGCTTTGGAGCTTGAGCCCTCAATAGGATCTTCATTGATCTGCTCAGTGTGTACAGAGGAGCAAAGAAGCAGCGGTGGAAAGAGAACCACCGCCGGGATGTGTTCTTCTGCTATAATGGAAGGGCTGAGAGTAAGAGGAACATCCTCTATGATTGGCATATCCATTACTGTCTACTCCATTTGTGCAGTAGTCAGATACTCCTGCAGAAACCTCAATTTTCCCGTGGCTTGCTCAACTTCTTGTGCAATAGTCTCAGACGCTACTGCAAGAACCTCAAACATTTTTATGACATGCCATCCTACTGTAGGAACTTTAGATGTTCCTGTGGCATGTTCATCTTCTTGTGTGAAAGCCTCAAACTCTTTAGTAGGAGCGTGTGGCACTTCTTGTGTATCTCCTTGATGAGGTGCAACAGCCTCAGACTCTGCTACAGGTGTAACGTCCAGACTTTCACGTTGGATGACACGTGGGCGTTATGCCGTCACGGATCAATTCTGCGAAAAGGCCAAATAAACCAAATGGGATTAGAGGTATAGAAATTAAGAAACTATAAACAATAGTTACATTAGTAGCTTACAATTTCGAATACCTATTTAAGTTATAGCATTGGTACAAAAGTAGTATAGATCAAATGCTACATTGGGCAAATAGAAGTCTCATCTGATATGATATCCAAAAACATATGAGACTAACTACATGAATGCAAGCTCGCACTATGACCCCCGGAGGCAGCTAAGGGCATACCTGCAAATGAAACACATAACTGTGAGCAAAAGAAGCTTAGTAACTAAAGGTGTATGAATTTTATTTACAGGGGGCTTTCGCTAACGGTTATGGCAACCATCGAAAGCCCCTAAACGTTATGATAATATAATAGAAAGATATAAGTGTTAAATCACACAGTATTGTTTTGATACGTTTTATACGTCTTTGTATCGCTTTTACGAGTCTTTCCTTTGCATTTGCTTATGCCTCATGACTTAACTTAAAAGACAAACTTCAAGGATTTGACCGATTCAAAATACAAAGATAGAATGTCAATCGTCAGGTGGGTTACCCATAAGATTATATTTCCGCACCTGCATATTTCGTGCGTCGTCTTGCACCTCTTGTTTGCTTTCAATGAGGCACCGGATGCCAGCATTAAGATGATTTGGGCCTCCCTGTAGGGCATAACCCGTGGTCCCGTCACAATGACGTCAAAGCCGCTGCATGCGTGCGAAGAGGATGAGGGAGACCCACCGCTCCCTAACTAGTCCTCACCCGTGACGATGACTCAAAGGATAAATACTAGAGTTCGCTGACTCAAACCAAAGCCATCAAGGCTATTCAAGAAAATAACAATAGTCTCTATGGATCCAAGAAGAGACACCCAGGTTGACCTTCACAGTTCAAGGACAAAATATGTATTATTTCGTTCGTTTTTCATTAGTTCACATCTCATAGATAATGCAACTAAGGTGTGCATCCCTGTGTTCTTTTTATTTAACGATTAAAGGATCGTTCTCATTTATTTCTCAAAGAGGGTATTTATATTATGATGGTGCATATTCTAGCCCATTTCACGCCGCATACCCCATATAACACATCAACATGAAAAACATTCATCCCCGTTTCCAATCCCATTGTCAAGGCACGATATAAATATATACACATATTTACAATCTCGATTCCTTAACATTTTCGTATGTCACAATAATATGAAATTATGCACACACGCCATCGTGCACACACACATACACAGCCATCACATTATACACACATACACCCTAACATCACTAACACTCACATATACCCTAACATCATTAACACTCATACATGGTACATCACTAACTATCACATATACCCTAACATCACTAACACTCATACATGGTACATGAGTAACAACAACACCAAGCTTAATATACACACCCATAATCCATACTCGCACAACACTTCACCCACAAGGCCTAATATGCACACCATTAACACTTACCATACACACACATAACACTGCTTGAAACCCAATCATATACATACATATACTGCGCATCATCACCTCAACATACAAAACCAAATGCACACACATATATACCTACGCATATATAACCTAATATACACACAAATGCTTGTTTAGCTCGTATCTTTCATTCTTTGATTCCACTTTTTACTATATATTTAGATGTCTTTGCATGAAAATCTTGATATCTAGTCCGGTTTTTGTACATGAGCGAGATTTGATGTGTGTTGATGTTTTTGTAGGTAAAACGGACATTACATGGACGGGCAAAGATGTATCAAGGAAAAATGATCGATCTAGGAGCTTAACGGATCGAATGATGGAGGAACGAAGAGGTTTTGAAGCCATGGGACACAGAATACAAAGCGTCCGGGCACTTTGTTCTTCCAAGCCCCGGCGGCAAGCCTTGTTGCAATTCGAAATTCACTACAAAGCGTCCGAGCGCTTTTGCACCCTGCGCCCGGGCCCGTGTCGACGAAATCCTCATCAACTTGTGTATATAAAGACCTCTTAGGCTAATATTGTAGAGGAACACTTTCGTGCGAGATTAACACTAATTTGCTTAGGTTTTGGACTTCATTTTTGGAGATTTGAGTGGAGAATTGTGCTTGGAAACAAGAGGATATGGATTGGATCATTCAAATTGCTTTGTATCCCTATAGCTCGTCAGGTCATCAGATCATTCAAATTGAGTGGAGACCATCCGCCTCGCACGACTAGCTCGTCAGGTCGTATTCCTCCAACTTTTATCCCTATAGCTCTATTTTGCATCCGGCGTCTACGTCGTGCTAAGCTTAAGGTAGGAAGTTAGAGTCATTTTAGGAGTCGTGTAGAACCGGTATAGGGTGTGTTGTGTCGTGTCGACTTGATTTTATCTTTACCGCTATTTCATTTATGTTAGGGTAAACATGTACTTTATTTGCATTCGAATTTTGATGATGTATCTTTATCTTGTTTTTCAGTTATGTTTTGATTCATGCATAGGAGGTTCTTTGACCATTAGGGATGTATGCTTATGTGCCTGAGATTTACCATCTTCTTGTGACGGTAGTCCCGAGATTTTAAGATAGCTCAATTTGAATCGCTATGTATCCTATGGCGTGGTGTTATCCAACTTTTTATGAAGAGTAACTCCTAGCATACGCATGATTGGGGAGAATCCAAACACAGGGGAGTGTAGCATTATGAAGTCGTAACCTTTATAACACCATTAACTAGGAGTTATTAGGTATTGGGTTGGCGGTAAGGCGGTGGAATGTGTGATCATGATTCATTTACTCATTTTGTGTTAGCTTGGTTCCTACAATCCTTTTCTTGATTTCAAAAGCTAATACTCTCAAGTTTGCTATAACCTTGATTCTCACTTCCTACTTGATTGCCTTGTGCTTGATTGTTATGGGAATGATATTGACTTTTCATGCTATGAATCCCTCCTTGTCATTCTCTCTTGAACCCTCTCTTGGTGTAGAGTCAAGACGGCGTGGTTTCAAAGGTTGTACGGAATGTGAATGAACACATGCTCGAGTTGGCATACAATGTGTCTTGAGTTATATCTTGTTGTTCTTTGGCCAATGTTGTAACACGGTAATATGTGAACCGTGAGGCCACGGTGTAAAGAGAAAAGAAGAAAAGAAAGTAAAAGAAAAAAATAAAGAAAAGAGGAAAAGAGCCCAAAATTGTTTTATGTCTCGAGAAGTCACCTTCTCAAAGAGGGGTGAACCGAGAGGATACTTGAGGTTAAGAGTGTGTGTTTTATTCTCGCCGAAGCACAATGCTTCATGATTAGGGATTGTTTGGAGCGTGCCGGTACCTTGACATACACTTTCCTTCATTCTTCCCTAAAATCTCACATAACACTCATGATTTATACTTCTTCTCTATTTTGTTCACATATCATTCCCGACCCTTGTTGTGAATCATGGTTGCACATTGGGTGTGGGTAAGAGGATGGATAATACTCGAACAATTCTTGCTTATGGTATTATTTAGGTTGAATACTCATCTTTGCATGGTTTGTTGGTGAGCTTTTATGAAAATGATCCTCAAGATCATGTGGGTGGTGAGAGATGCTTGTGGATTATTACAAATCATTCTGTGCCTGAGGATTATTACCGTCTACAAGAAGAAGTCGTCCAGCTCAGAGACACCATCGCCACACAACAGCAGGCCTACAGTTCCCTTCAACAGACGGTTGTCGGCCAACAAGAGGAGACAAACATGCTGCGACGACAGATGGCACTGCTCTTCGCCAAAATAGGGATGGATCCTTCAGCAAATTGCCAGGCACAGGCTGGGATCCCTTTGCCTCAATTTCCTCCTTCACCAGATGACGATTCGAGCCCTCCCAAGCAACAGGATGTTGGATTAACAGGACATTGAACAAAGACTTTTATCGAACAAACTGTATTTTGATTGTAAAATTTTGAAATAGAATCTAATTTTAGTTTGATTGCAATTGACGTTTAATACAGGAATTGTATTTTTTCCCGGTTTCTGTATTTTTTTAAAATCAAATAGTATGTAGCGACGGAATCCGTCGCTAAATAATATCTGAATAAAGAAAAATTAAGAACTTATCGGCGGATTCCGTCGCTAAATATTTTGAAAAAAATTAACATTTTAGTGACGGATTCCGTTTCCATAAATAAACGTTCATTTTCTTTCTCCAATTTTGAATTTAACAAAAATATTAATCTTAGAGACGGATTCCATCGCAATAAAGGTCCATTTTCTTTTTCCCATTTAGAATTTAACAAAAATACTTAACGACGGGTTTCGTCGCCAAATAAGATCCATTTTAATTCCTTTTTATATTTTAAATAATAAACATCTGGCGACGGAAAGTCAGTCCGTCACTAGAATTTTTGTACATTGGCGACGGATCCGTCGTTATTTTTGGTTTAGCGACGAGACTGTTAGCGACGGAACAGTCCGGTGTTAAATCCGTCGCAAACCTATTTTAGCGACGGCTTTTATTCATTTAGAGACAGATGTTTTCCGTCGCTAAATAGTATTTTTTTTGTAGTGGGCATTCCCTTACCATTAGATGGTAGTCTCAGGTTATTTAGCATCCTTTACTATGTGTTATTGGACCTACATTGCTTGAGGACTAACAATAACATAAGCTTGGAGGAGTTGTTTAGCTCGTATCCTTCATTCTTTGATTCCACTTTTTACTCTTTAGCGGTTTTGAAGCCATGGGGCACAGAATACAAAGCACCCAAGCGCTTTGTTCTTCCAAGCCCGGGCGCCAAGCCCTGTTGCCATTCGAAATTCACTATAAAGCGTCCGAGCACTTTTGCACCCTGCGCCAGGGCGCGTGTCAACGAAATCCTCATCAACTTAGACTTAGCAAATGAGAAACGACTTCACCTTGCTATGATTCGAGAGAACTTAGACTTTACCTTAGAACCCGATTGAGATCACTTAGAAACGACTAGATCAACACTTTGCAACTACACACGCAACCGAAAGACGACATCACTATCCCTTTTTCCCCCCATATCTTAGACTTGATTCTATTCAAGTTAGTTAATCTCATTTAGCTATTTAGTTAGAGAGTTAGTTTTACATTCAAATCTTGCTACGCTTGATTGTTTGACCCAAGGTTAGCTATCATACTTTGATTGCTAGAATATTCGATCCTCGTGGGAACGATATCTTTTACTCATTTATTACTTGTTACACGATGCGTACTCTTGTGTTCTAACGCGACTTACCAGTCATCAAACAATGCTTACCCTGCACCTAACCATCTTAAATACACTAAAATTAGTATACACACACACGGCCATCACTATACTCTAACACCTAACGCTATCGAACATCACCAACATACATACACAGCACCATAGGCAGCCCCTAACACACACATATGCACAACCTACATACAGGCACAAGCGATCACCATGAACACACATATTTAACACATTTCGACTCCTTAATGCATACACGCACAGCATAGCCAAACACGTAAAACCCCGACGCGCACACTTCCATAACACATCCATAGGGGCTAGGTTAGGTTACTTTAGTTGTTATCGAACCCTAGCACGCACAAGGAAGAGAGGAAGTTGCTCCACACCGATGCCTCATCGTCGTGGCACTACAGGGTCGCTACCTCTAACGTTCTAACGTCGTCCTTGTGCTGTTCTTTGTCCTCGACGTTAGCGGCCTCTTTCCGGCAACGGTAATGACAAGATCGATAGGTTTAGGTAGCTTCCATTATGATGAATGTAGGAGGACAAGGAGAGAACAGTGATGGTGATGATTTGGTGAGATTTTGGTTGGGCTTGGCTTTTCTGCGTGAAGTAGAAGAAAAAGGTGAGGGGAATGATGGTTATATAGTGGTGATGATGGTGGCGATGGGTGTTGTGGAGGAGGTGATGGTGAGAGCTTTGGTGTTGGTTTGGTTTCTTGGAGATGAAGATGGGAACGACGATGGAGGAGGGAAAATGGAAGGAGAAAGAAAGAGAGGGAATGAGATGATGGAGATGGGAGTGTGTGTATGATGACAATGAAAAGGGTGACGGCTACAGGTTGTGTGGGAGGATGTGCATTGGTTGGAAATATCACATTCTCTCCCTATAATATGTTTCATTCAGTTTGTTATGTACATGCATTTCGTAATATTAATTCACCGATAATTAATTCCTATCGATATTATTGTCTCAAAAATTATAAAATTACATCCCATGTAATAATCCATTATTTATGGGTTTAAAATTGTTAGCCCTTATGCGCAACATTTATAACGTTATAATGTTATTCGTTCATAATTTTTATTGGCTTGTCCATTTAATTATCCCAGATATTCCAATGTTATATTTGATTTAAATCTGTAACCCTTAAACGCGACTATTTTAAATTTCGTAATGTTGGTTACTTCTAACCCTCTTTACCACGTTCGTATTTAACATCTTTTGTTCGCGTATGATTTAAATACGTACCATACGCCTATTTTATACTTATTTTAATTCACAAAATGTTTGGGTATTACAGAAGGAGTCTCAGACACTCCTTGTAGTTGCTCACACTCTTGTGTAGAAGTCTCAGACACTTCTATCACTAGTGGTGCTTGGATTTCGGAGGGAACAACAGGAGATTATGGCTCTTGTTATGGTGGTAGAGGTGATTTTGTGGTGGTGTTTTGGGTAGGAGACGATGATGAGGTAGCAAAGATAGGTTGCCGTGGCGGTGTGAGTTGAGGAACACTACAGATAAGGGATTCTGCACTGATGATGTCCTAAAATTATCTTTTAGCAGTGATAATGGAATCTGCTGAAGGAATATTATGATATAGAGGGGTTTGCAAGTCTCAATGTGTTCCTAGTGCTACCTCGACAATAAGATTCATGTCAATCTGGTCCTTTTCACTTGGTTGGATTTTCAACCCCTGGCTTGTTACAGGTATTATAGTGAGGTCCTATACAGCAGACTCTACAGTAACTCTATGAAGGCAATCGGTTAGTTTGTTGAGGATGTGACCGCGACATAGCAACTCGTCCTCTTCCCGCTTCTTCCTCAAGTTCTCCATCTTTGCTGTGTTTGGTGTTTCTCCCTCCTTTGGTATAGGATCATCCAGGATGGGTGGAAGAGTAGGATCGAGGATATCTTCATTGCGGTAAGGAGAACCACATCTTGTCTTGCTAATGAGAAAAGCTATTTTCGTTAAACTTGTCGAGTCTCATGAAGTCTTGGTTTATGATATGTGTTGTCGCTGGCACGTTAAATTAGAATTAAGTAGACTCACTTAGACTATAAAGATATGCTAATTAATATAGTATGAAAGTAAAGCTCGAACCCACAGGGACGATCGCAATAATATTGATTCTATTAAAATCATGAAAATTAAGTTTC
>JAOVYX010001306.1:0-12765 GCA_035668315.1 Drosera spatulata | reverse complement strand
AGAAGAAGAACTCAGATTAAAACTGTTATTTGCAAATTAAAATTGATGAGATTAAAACTTCTACAAGTTCTCTTAAATTTTTTGTACTCAGGATAAAGATGCAGAGTGTGTACTAAAGTGGGTAGGGTGAAGATCTAGTAAATGGGAGCAACCCAAAGCTGCCTTGCTAGTGTGGGATCTATTAGAAGTTTCCTATGTTACTTTTTTCTTTCTTCATACACTGGCTACTTTTTAGTCCCAGTTAACAAGATATAGTCTCAGTTACAGGAACCGAGAACTCCTCATTGTAGATTTATCGTTAGATTCATAATCACCTGCTCAGCTTTTAGCACGTCTGAAAGACTGGAACAAGGTGTCTCGTACTTGCCAATTATGCTAGGATAGGAAATATATCAAAAAGAAAAAAAAGAAAAAAAAAAAAGGGCTAGGAGAAGCCGTTCTCCCCATAATATAGCAGTTGTATCAAGATACTCAATATATCTCTTTCGTAGCCTTGATTCTAGTTTGCTGTCTAAATCTTTACAGTTCTTCATTTCTACTTCAATTCACAATTCGAGGAAGCTACAAATAGTCTGTATCATTTCCTCCTTTGTTTGTTTCCGGAATGGTTCCTCCTTTTTGTTTTACTCCAGACAGACATAAGTAAATAGAATATTTGTTACAAGTACATATAAGCTATTGATGCTAAAAACAATTTTACTTGAAAAAACTACTCGAGTATCACAAGCTGAAACAAACCTCAAAAGGTAAAACAAACATGCAATCTAAGCCATTAAGTCAATTTGGGGGTAAAACACTGACTATTATGGTGTATCTACCTCCAGGCCAGTGAAGCAAAGTTGGGGACTGATAGCAATAACTAGAAACAACAACAAATCAAACCTTTATCCCATCAAGTGAGGTCAGCTACATGAATACGACGACACCATTTCAATCTATCATATATATCTTCTGTAAGATTATGATAGACCATATCATACTTCAAGGTTTCTCTCATGATCTTTTTAGGTCTTTCTCGTCCTCTCTTGACATGTGCTAACTCCCAAGCTTCACATCTTCTAACAGAAGCTATGACTGATCTGCATTTTACATGACCATACCATCTTACTCGTGATTCCCTTATCTTATCTTCTACTAAAGCTACACCCATTTACTATCTGATAACTTCATTTCGTATCCTATTTATTCTTGTATGTCCACACATCCACCTTAACATTTTCATTTCGTTTACATTCATCTTCTGTACATGCTGTCACTTAATTGCCCAACATTCTGTCCCATACAGCATCGCTGGTCGAATAGCTGTCTTGTAAAACTTTTCTTTTAACTTGATAGGTATTTTAAGATCACATTGCACCCCTGAAACGTCCTTCCATTTCAGCCTACCTATTTTAATCCTATGATCAATATCTGCATCAATTCTTCCATTCTTATGTATCCGTTTTAAGGGGAGACTCTGTTCCCAACAATACATTCTCACTATTTGTTTGACTACTCTTATTAAAGACGCATTCCATATATTTTATCTTGATTCGACTGATCCTTAACCCCTTACTTTCCAACGCCTCCTTCTAAGTCTCAAATTTTTCATTCACCCCTTCTTTCGCATCGTCCACCAGAGCAATATCATCAGCAAAAAGTAAACATCATGATACTTCATCTTATATATGCCTAGTAAGATCATCCATTACTAAGACGAAAAGGTATAGACTCAAAACTGATTCTTGATGTAAACCCACTTTAATAGAAAAAGCAGTCGTTTCACCAACATGGGTTCGCACACATGTAGCAGCTTCTTCATACATGTCTTTCACAATCTCGACATACCTACTTGTCACTCCTTTCTTTTCGAAAGTTTTCCAAATCACTTCTCTTGAAACAAAATCATACGCCTTTTCCAAGTCGACAAAAATCATATATAAATTCTTCTTCTCTATCCTAAAACGTTACATTACACATCGCAAAAAATAAATAACTTCCATGGTTGACCTATCAAGCATGAAACCAAACTAATTCTCAGTCACCTTTGTACCTTTTCTTGACCTTTTCTCTATCACTTTCTCCCATAGCTTCATACTGTAACTCATAAGTTTGATTTCTCTGTAATTGAAGTAGTTTTGAGCATCTGTTTTGTTTTTATATATGGGAATCAAAATACTCCTTCTCCACTCATCAGGCATCTTCTTATCTATCAAAATTTTATTAAAGAGTTTTGTCAACTAATTAACTCCTTTTATCCCAAGGCATTTCCAAACTTCGATCGGGATTTCATCTGGACCCATAGACTTTGTTGAGCTCATCCGCTTTAAAGCCTCCTTAACTTCCTCTGTCCTGATGCGACAAAAATAACATTGATTCATTATCACATCTACATTCCCACTTGTTTCATTCAGAGACACTTCCCTTATGTCATTAAAGAATTTGTCAAAATACTCTCTCCATCTTTCCTTAATATCCTCATCAGCCATAAGAATATGCTCAGCATCGTCCTTAACACACTTTACCTGACCTAAATCCTTAGTTTTTCTGTCTCTTGATCTAGCTAACTTAAAAACTTCTTTTTCCCCCCTTTTTTGTGTTTAATCTTTCATACAACTTCTCATACAATTTATTCTTCGCATCGCTCACAGCATATTTAGCTTCTTTTTTAGCGCGCCTATACTTCTCCAAATTTTCATCACTATGACATTTAAACAGAACCTTGTAACATTCTTTCTTATACTTTATCTTATCTTGAATCTCTTTACTCCACCACCACCCCTCTTTATCCAACGGTGATTGGCCCTTAGATTGTCCTAATGTCTCCTTCACTATACGTCGGATACAATCAGTCATCGCATCCCACATCTCACATGCACTCCCGTCAAATGCCCATGAACCTTCTCTCAGTAACCTCTCTGAAAAACTTTTGCTCATCTCCTTTTAAGTTTCACAATTTTGTCCTTATGAGATTACATTTTGTTTTTTTCTTCTTTTCTATTTGAGACAAAAATACATCTATAACTAACAAACGATGCTGAGTGATCAAACATTCTCCTGGGATAACCTTACAGTCTTTGCAATCCTTCAGGTCTCTTCGCCTCATAAGAAAGTAATCAATCCGAGAGTTGCATAAACCACTCTTAAAGGTTATCAAATACTTTTTACTCTTTTTAAAGAAGGTATTCGTGATCATAAAATCATATGTCACAGCAAAATCCAATATACTTCTCCCTTCTACATTTCTCTCACCAAAACCAAATCCTTCGTGAACCTCTGAGTAATCATCCTTCTCCTCACCAGCATGTCCATTTAGATCCCCACCAAGAAAGACTTTTTTCCTCTCAAGGATCAACTGTACTACTTCATCCATGTCTTCCCAAAACTGAACCTTAGTATTTTCTTCAAGACCTACTTGCGGAGCATAAACACTTACCACATTAATCGCTTCCTTCCCAATCAACACCTTAATAGAAATCACTCTATCTCTCCAACATTTGATACTAATCACATTTTCTACCAACTCTTTACACATAATTATACCAACTCCATTCCTAGTCCGACTTTGACCACAATACTATAGCTTGAACCCCGTACTTTGAATAAACTTAGCCTTATTTTTGATCCACTTCGTCTCTTGTATACAAACGATATGAATCCTTCTTTTAACCATTGTGGACGAAACTTTTAATTAAAAAAAATAAAAATAAAAAACATCGGAGAGACCGATTTCAAGAGAATACTTTCTAACAATCAAATTAAACTAGCATCTGAAGCTTCCCACACAATTTCATAGGAAGATGTTTATAAAATACTAAATCTAAGTAGGTACCAACAATTTCACAAAAAATGTTGAAAAATGCCAAGATGAGCCTACTTCATATGTACACAGAAAATAGCTATAAAATATAATGATGTAAATCATTTACCACATGCAAGATGATATCAATTCCAGTTCAAGCTACTCATAGATATTACATAGCCAATTGAACTAGCCAATGTCATAATCAAAGATTCTTTTTGTCTATACTTACAGAGAAAAAAAAATATCCAAACCCCTGAAATGATTTCCAAATTCGATTCCTCAGCATTAGGAGAACCAGAACAACTATATGACCATAAATGCGCTTCTAGCCATTTTCTAGAGCATTACAATTGCAGGCTTGGAGCATCAGTCCACCCTATTCAACACAAATGACTGACAAATCAAATCCAAATATCAAAACTTCTATCCTTTCATAATATATGCAAAGTCACTCATTATCAATCAATCAACATTTTCACAAAAATAGATTGAAACACTATCATGAACACATAAAGAGCAACCAGTGAAATAATTTAACCTAAACCAGCAATTCAAAGCAAACCACGACTAAAAAAATCACATACCTTCCTTGGCCGACCACGCATACGCCCAGCACTCAACACCCCCGCAGCAGCACCATACTTCGGCGGCCTTCCACGCCTCTTCGCCAACTTTGGCCTTCCCCTTTTCTTCATCACAGGCAGTGTCGACACAGCAGCAATCCCCGACACATTATTAATCCTCTTTGGCCTACCTTTCCTTTTCACCAACCCCACCACCTCTTGATGCACTCGAGGCACCACCAACTCCATTCCACCACTCTCACCACCACCACCACCATCCACCACACCAACAACAGTCTCCGACTTCCTTGGTCGCCCCCTTCTTCTCTTCACCACACCCACAGACTCAGTCGCTCCACCATCGACACCCTCAGCCTCACTCACAGCCTCCTCTGGCTGAATTGGCACAATGTTCAATGGAACCTCCTCCACTGTTTTCACCTTTGGAGGCCTCCCCCTCCTCTTTCCAGATCCATTCTCAGCCACCTTCGGTGGCCTCCCCCTTTTCCTCACCACAGTTTCAGCACAACCACCACCAGAAACCACCAAAGGACTCTCAATACTCTCGATATTGTAAGTATTAATCGCTGTGACGTCCAATTGAGCTGCAGCGGAGGTATGAGGAGGAAGCATGTAGGACTTCTTGACGATGATGAGGTGTCCTGAGTTCCTCAACTGCTGGAGATGGTGCGTCAGGAGAGCGGGGTGGGCAGGCGGGAGGAGATCGCGGTACGCTTGCTCGATGTACCTCGAGATCGCCTGCTTGCTCGATCCTCCTTCCTCTTTCAGCGCCGCCACTGCTCCCAATATCATCTGCCAAAAACCAAACCAAAACCTAAATATCAGCCTACATCAACAATATCAACAACTGCAACAACTCAGCTAATCTTCGATCCTCGATCCTCTTTGTCGCAGACATAGTCGTGAGGGGACATACTCACACGTGTACGCAATCTTATCCCAGTTACAACAATAGATAGACTGTTTCATGAGTCGTCGAGAATTACCTCGGGATAAGGAGGATGAGAGGGAGCGGTGCCGGCGGCGGTCTCGGTCGTGGAGATCGGGAAAACATCAGCGGCCGGCGGCGGGAGATCAGTTGGCGGCGGGTCCATGGGAGGGTGAAGAGTGTGGAAGGGGAAATGCGAGTGTAGAGTGAAATGAAACGGGGAAATGAGGAGAGGATCGGGGAGCAAATTGGGGAGAAATGAAGGGTGGAGACGACAGGGGCAAAGGAGGAGGAGGAATCTGGACCGTTGGATTGGTGAGAGTGATGTGATGCGATGGGAGCTCGTGGTGCGGATCGGTGACGTGGATGGAGGTGTGGATTGAGCTGTGCTGTAGGAGGATCTGAATTGCTTGATGGGTGAGTTTGGGTGGTTGGTGTATGATGATTTGAGTCTGTTATTGATTATTATTTCCGTGGTTTCAATTTATTTTAACATTTTGTTTGGGAGTATTATATTTATAATATTTTTGAGAGAAGCGTGTCATATAATTGAGATTAAATGATAAAAGATAAATGATTAAAATCAAAAAAATAATATAATTCTTGATTTATATTGTTTTAATGTTAGTCGTTCATTTGTTGTTAGACACACATAAACTTTATCAAATTTTTAATTTCTAAAAACAAAATCAAATCTTGCTAAAATATATTAATTATCTTCTTTCTCAACTGTTATAGTAAACTTCAATATTTTTAAATAATATTATTTCTTCATTAAATCCTATGAAAATTTAACACACACATAAAATCATGTGTCAGATAAAACGGTTGTAAATAAGTTAAGATAAAGAGAGTAATATGTTTTGTGCTTTTTCGGATGTAATTACTAAGTAGGATTTTAGGGCATCAAATAATTATAAATTTTTTATTGGGGTGAATTAATTAAAAATCCCTTATGGAAGTTCATTTTATATTTAGGTATCCAAAATCTTTCATAATGTATTTTAGTACCCTTTTGAACTTTGTTGTTTGTTTTGGTCCAGTTCACCTAAAAAGACAACACTACCCCTCATCTAATCTAACCATAATTCACACCAACTAACCTAATCATCAATCTAACCCTTCCCCATCTTCTCACCTAAATCATTTATCCATTTCAAAAAAAAAAAAAAAAGAAAAAAAGAAAAGAAAACAGAACCCTCTTGGCCTCTCGAAGCGGTCGTCCATCCTCACAATCAAACTAATTCGGGAACCAATTCGGAGGCCCCTTCTTCATTTTGTTTCAAATCCGAAACTCCATTTCAAGCCTATGGCTCGTACGAAGAGACGGCGTGGTCGGCCATAGGAATCCAACGACAATGTGGAGCGAAGGAAGGTGCAAACTCGTTCGATGAAAGCACCAACGAAGAATCCAACCAAAGGCTCCATTAGGTATATTTTTGTTCGATTGTGATGTTGAATTCCTGTGATGTTGAATTCCTGTGATGTGGAATCCGTGTGATGTCGAATTCGACTACCTTTGTTGAATTAGGCCAATTTGTTTTCTCTTGCATGTTTAATGCAACCAAAGTACCTATGATTCATTGGTGTAACGACCTTTTTCTATTTGGGTTTGATTTTTACAGTGCAGCGGCAAAGAGTACGAGAAAGAAAGACCGATCGGAGACTGGCTTTCTTATAGACGCGATGCTCCATTTCGTATTTTAGCGAGCAAATGAAGGATTTGAATAGGGTTATTTCGGAACAATGCTGTCGAGCTAAGCAAAAACCCCCTTTTTTTCATTTTCTTCACACTCTGAAATTGCTAATGAGTCTTTCTCGGTTGAAAGCGATTCTCAATAAAATATGTGTAGATCCATTAAGAATGAGAATCGGTGTTGAAAATATTTTTGTTCCTATGACGAAGGAACATATTTCTATGATTGTTAGGTTACGTTGTTTTGGAGAAACTGTTGGATTCGGAGTGATACGTTCATTAGGCTGTTTGGAGGTGTGGAGAAAAATGCTATAAGGATGAAGCTTAAGGCGAAGTTGTTTGAGTTGGCAATGATGAAGGATAGAGAGTCCTGTCTTGATTTTGTGAGGAACTTCATTTTATTTGTGTGTAATTGTATTTTATTTCCTAAGATGACGCTGTACACTTTGTACTTCTTGTTCTCGTATGTGGATGATCTGAAGCGTGTGAGAGAGTTAGCTTGGGGTGCAGCTGTCTATAGATCCCTTGTCGATGGCATATTCAAGTGGAAATCAGTGAAGACCTCCTTGCCGCCAAAGAGGAAGAAGGCGAGGATGTAAATGCCCCGAAAATTCCATATGTCGAGGGTTGTGCGTTTGCCTTGTTGGTATGTCACTGTTAGTGTTTCACTTAATGTGTTACGAATAAGTTACAAATATTTTTTCACATTATTATCAATTGTGTTTTGTAGATGTTGGTGTATGAGCATCTTGAGGGGATTATCTTGAGACCGACGGGGCATGTGAGCATTCCTAGGATGTTCCATTGGCATGACAAGCATGCCCCGTCCTTGCCTGAGGCCACACTCGAGTTGTTATCTCTAGTGAAGACACATGAAATAGTGGAATTGTATCCGAGCATTGATGAGACAGAAAAGTTGTTGAGAAGTACACCTGCACCACAACTGGTATAAGACATAGCTTTCCAGAAATGAACTGTTTATTTCATATGTGAACTGTGTATTCGTATGTATGAACTTCATCATTATTCTCTATGAACTGTGTATGTCGTATATATAAACTGCTTTTTTTGTTGTGAACGGTATATGTATATATGAACTGCTTCCTTTTTCTTTGTTGAGAAGGAACTTCATAAGGAATCAAAGGATGAGGATGCAAAGAGGAATGAAGATGAGTTAAAGGAGAAGGATGCAGAGAGAAAGGATGATATGCATGTGGTAGAGGAAGCAAAGGATGAGATGACATGTAAGGGTGGTATGCATGAACCGTGCAATGATGACAATGAACAGTGGAATGATGATGATAATGATGACGACTGGGAAGATCTGAAATGGAGGTCGAAGAGAGAAAATGCGATGGTCCAGATGAAGAGAATGAGGATGATGAGAAGATGGATGCACAGGAATCAACGAAAGAGTGGAAAGATGTCATGGGGACGGTGAAATCCATTAGTCAAGAAGAGCATGAAGAGGTTGTTGTTGAATCAAAGGAGACCGAAGGTAATAAGCACTATGTTTGTGTGTTTTGTGGACAGTTTGTTGTCTCATTTTTTAACTGTCAATATTGAATGCATGGATTGTCTTTTTTCCAGGAGAGCCAATGGACTTGGCTGAGGAAGTGGCTGAACGAGAAATTGTTTATGGTCAATGATGTGTATGAAAACACACATCATTTCTTTATTCTAAATATTTATTTTATTCCTTTTGTATTGTCTAAATTACATTTTTAGCGTCTTTTTGTCTTTGAATGTTGGTACTGGTGTGCTTTCATGTTTTTGACAGATTGGTGTGAAGTTTGGAACAAAAATGAAGAAGGATGAAGAAAATGGCAAGTCATTAACTCAAAAAGCTACATTTCACGTTTCATCGTCATTTCATATACTTCGAGAGTTTTTACGACGATGTTTCATCACGTTTAGCTAGATTAACATGTCTAGATATCATGTATAAGTTTTTAAAATTTTTGGACGTCGTTTAGTATTTTTAGTTTTACTTTTAAGGTAAACAGAGCACCTATCGCGGGCACGACAGGCTTGTCACTGGACGTCGTTTAGTATTTTTAGTTTGTCACTGGCACGACGGTGGTTTTTCAACAATTTCCAAATTTTAATCTGTCGCGGCCGCGACAGGCATGGTCGAGGCCGCGACGTGTCTTCAGATGCAAAATAATGAGTTTTTGAATTCTCATGATAAGTTTGAGTAACATGATTCTAAGTAAAAAATATCAAAAATCTCTGAGCATGAATCAATGTTCGTTTTGGATGTTCCTATTAATGAATTTGAAATTGATCAATCTCATTCGAATGTTTCATTCTCTGAAAATCTTCTTATTTTCAATGTTTTTCATGATCATAAGGATGATTTTGAGTTGTCATGCTTTATTTGATTTCCTTATGTATCCAAATGTTTTCGAAATCTTATTTGGACGTGTTCGATTAATCTTTTTGAGAAAATGAGATATTTGAAAATATCAAACATAAGAAGAAGAGAGTTTTATCTTGGTTTCCGCAGCATTTCAAATAACCTTCAAGAGCCGGGCTGCAGGCTCTAAACGAAGCGCTTCTTGGGAGGCAACCCATGTTTTAGTTTCTTTTAAAGTTTGCATTTATTTCAATTTATTTCCATTTATTTCTGACAACCGTAAAAATCTTAAACTGATACACGACATTAAACTCTGCTAATCGATGATGCGAGTTATTTTTCCCTTTCACATCAGTCTCATTCCTATCATTCTACACCAGCTACTCCTGCGCCGATCCCTATACCTGAGCAGATACCTCCTATGGATTGGAATACTGCATATTATTCTCTCTGAGCTGATGTCACGTCTATGCGGTCTCAAGTGACTTCGCGCTTGGACGCTATTCAGCAGAGTCATGAGGACTTTCACCGTCAGATTTTCCAATATCTTGATAGCAGATTTTACCGCCAGTTTAAGCTAATTGCTATGATTGCTATGAATGTTAAGTTCCATGTTATGATTCAACTCTTGTGTTTTAAGCCATGTTTGAGCTGATTGAAATGATTTAGATCTTTTGAGTTAGTTTAACTATCCGAGCTAATTGGAAGTTAGAAGTTAAGAAACGTAGTGAGTTAAGCCAATACTTATTACAAACATTTCACATTAATCATTACACCTAAAATCCAAAAACATCAATGATTGATCTAAGTGATTCAAAATGATTCAACCATCGTCCCTACATTTCTCTCAACTTAAGAAAACTCCTCTATATCTCAACTTTATCTTAGTTTCTGTTCGAGCTAATTAGTTTAGTTTAAGTACATTCTTACAACAAACAACCCCCCCCCCCAAACCTTAATTTTTATATTTATAATAATTCTTTATCGTGGCTAAAGAAAGATAAATAATATTACGATCGTTCTTGTGGGTTCGATCTTTACTTCCACTACTATATTAATTTTATATTTTTAGATTGAAAGTGAGTGCATATAAATTCTAATTAGACGTGCCTACGACAGCACGCATCAATCATGTGCAACATCTTATATGTTTCAAGTTTTGTTACATATATAACTTGAACATATTATTACGAGTTTTTAAGACTACGTAGTTGCTTCATTAAAATTTTGTGAAATACAACACTTTATCATAAGTTAACATTTCCACTATTACGAAATCCAAAAATATTTATAATTTGTAAGATTTTAACTTATAAGACCATTGCTTGAAATTATCGAATACAATTTTTGCGAAGGAATCCGTCGCTATAAAAAAAATTATTTGAATTTTGTGATGGATACGTACCTAATTGTTATATTAGCGACATAATCTGTCGCAACAACATGCATTTCTTAATTTTCATGAAGAAATTTACTAAGACAAATTAATTAAATTTGTGACGGATCCGTAGCAAAATCATTTCCCACTTTAATTTAGCGACGGAATCCGTCGCTAATTAATGTATTTGTAAAATTTCTTTTTACTGATTAGCGACGGATTTCCGTCGCAATTATATGATGGGATTTTTTATTTTTCAGCGACGGAAATCAGTCGCTAAATAGATGATTGCAAAATACCTTTTTGTATTCTTTAGAGACCGATTTCCGTCGCAATAACATGCATTTCTTAATTTTCATGAAAAAATATATTAAGGTAAAATTAATTAAATTTGTGACGGATCCGTTGTTAAATCATTTCCCACTTCAATCTAACGACGGATTCCGTCGCTAATTAATGTATCTATAAAATTTCTTTTTAATGATTAGCGACGGATTTCTGTCGCAAGTTATATGATGGGATTTTTTATTTTTTAGCGACATATTTTCGTCGCTAAATCTATAATTGCAAAACCTTTTTTTATCTTTTTACGACGGAATTCCGTCGCTAGATGTATTAATTTTAACGACAGGGTTTGACTTTCCATCGCAAAAACATAAATTTTTTTGCCTGTTATTTTTGCCACAGATCCGTCAGAAAAATATCTGTTTTTGTGATGGATTTTATCCATAATTAATTTTTTCCGTAGCTAAATTGCATTTTTTTTATAGTGAATTCTTTTCCTATTTTAATTACTTCCTAAATTCTTTCCCTAATTTAATTACTTCATAATCTAACTATTTTCTAATTTAATTACTTTCTAATCTAACTACTTTCTAATTTAATTTTTTTCTAATCTAACCACTTTCGAATTTAATAACTTCCTAAATTATTTATCTAATTTAATTACTTCCTTGTCTAACTTTTTTCAAAATTATTTCCTAATTTAACTACTTCCTAATCTAATTACTTCCTACATTAACTAAGCATATTAAAAGCATAAAATAAAAAATTTTTAGGAATACCTTTAACGAAGTTATTCCTAAAGAGTTTCGCATCAACTTCGTCGTCGCTTCACCGTCGCAGCAACTCCACCGTTGAAGCATCTTCGTCCCAAAATTAAGTCGGAAAATTTTTACTAAAATTTCAAATTAAAAAAATTTCAATATAATAATTTAAAATTATATTAAAATTTTAAATATTTTAAATTGAAGAGAAATGAGGAAAGAAATGTCGGTTTTATAGAGGGAAAGGAGTGATAGAACACGTTCTGCCCGATGTGTGTGGGATTTTTTCCACATCCCAACTAAAGGCGCAGGGCGTCTTCTATTGGGAATAGCACCCTGCGTCGTCTTTCACTACATTTTAAAAAAAAACCTATTTTAAAAATTAATTTATTTACGATCGTAATTTGAGAATTTTGTTTATAAAAAATCCAAATAAGAAAAAAAATCTGATCTATGTAGTGTGACGAAAGATTGAGCCCGCACTACACAAAAGAGTAGTAGTACTAATAATATAGGAAAGATAAGTATGGATAAGCATCAATGTTAGGCAAATTTTGCGATGTAGCTTTGGCCCACTATAATTTTAAAAAAGAAAATCCGTGTTTTAAAAAACAGGCTAATGTAAATATTATAAATTGACGATTTTATACTGTGAGTTGAAAAATATATATTATAAATTGATAAATATGTATAATCAAATTTTTAATGTATTTTATAATTAATAGGTGATTTATATACATTCAATAGTATAAACTTTTCAAGTTATAATATAAATTTTTTAATTTATAATTTACAACAGACATTACGTTGTTTCTTAAAATATCAACGACTCGTCGTTTAAAAAACAAGTCATTTTTATTTGTCAACCTTGATAATTGACATCTCTAATCCTATCCATCTTCTTTTTCTTTTCGACATCTCTAATCCTATCTACCTTCTTTTTCTTAAGTAGTTTTTTATGTCTCAAAGTAGAAAACGTTACTTGATTTT
>JAOVYX010001305.1:0-12767 GCA_035668315.1 Drosera spatulata | reverse complement strand
GAGAAGACCTTTAATTCTATCATCTTCAGAAATATCTCTCCGGTATGGATAATCTTTAATAATTTTTTCCAAATCCATGAAGTGGAAATACTCTTTCCCTATATCTGGCTTTATCTTCGCCCTCTGAAACAACAAGAAAGAACAAATCAAAGAGGGGTAAAGGAGTTCGCCCAAAAGAAAAAAGGAAAAGCAAAAACCACATTGGATTAATAAGCATCAAATTATTACAAGTATGTATCTTTATATAAACAAATAGAAAACCGAAATACCTTGACATCCATAAAAATAGGATGCTAGTAATAGGAAAAGTGAATCTCAAAGATAAAAGCCATATTTTTCCTACAGACCTCGGGCCACCATAACAGGACAAAAAAAAAAAAAAAAAAACTCACAGCCACATATTCATCCTCGGTTAATGCTCTGTATAGACTTCCGACTCCTTGAGAAATGTCTCCTCGATCGAACTGTCGTACACTTGCAATATGCTTGAAAAACTTGCTGGTGTTTGTTGCATCATTTAATAAATAATCAGGAGGTTGAGCCCTTCAATAACCATAAGAAAAGACAGCAATAAATCAAAGTATTCCACGTGTCATGACAAGAAGATTAGAGATGGAAAAGCAATGACAAATAAAAGCTTTCACAGGCTTGGAACACTTCATAAACTTGTTTCATGTGTTATTACTTCCATTCCATGAATGTGTTTTCTTCAACAAGGAAAATTGGGAGAGTGGGAAAGTCCATTTGCACCGAGGATAACATCACATCAAACTGTTGATTTCATGGTCCCTAGAAAAGCTACAATTGACTAGATGATAGGTCCTAAAACTAGACATTGTACTAATCCAACAATGTAATAAAATTAGAACAAAAACCATATCGTTACATCCTGACACTTATGCCTATTCATAATAAAAAACAGATAGAAAATAACTCTTATCTGATATAAAATATCAAAGACCAACCTAACATCTTAACATAAATACCAATATCATACTCCGTTTTTTACGAGATATTCCAATATTCTAACACTCCCTCTCATGATAAAGAATATTTCATTGCACTTTAGCTAAAGAACCTCTCGGCTCTCAAGCTAAAGATCCATTAGTGGTCGGTAGTGACACCTATAACAAAAGAATGGCAACGATGACTAACAGTATTAAAGGTTAACTCTTGACGACGCCATCCATTTCTTAGTAAGGCATGGGTTTTAGCTCCATCACACCAAATTAAAAAAAAAAAAATGTTTGACACACTACTTGGTCTTGGATGGACATTTTATCGATGAGACATCCAAATATTACAGCGACCAGCGGTGACAAATTAGCAACATCATCACACAGCAGCTAAACAGACATTGACAACATCAAGCAGCAGCATCGACATCTAAAGATAACAGGCACCTAGTCACATTGGTGATAATGGCGTGGACAAAGGCTAACGATGACAGCTGCCTACTCTTGATGACTATTTTTTCTCCTATGTCATTAACTACTACTACTTGTAAGTAGTTAATTATCAGTCGTGATGTCTACTATAGGCATGTCTTTCATTGACAAGTTAAATGGTTCCTAATCGAGGGGAGAGTAAGAATATTAGGGCAGAAAGAATGTTTTGCATTTTAATAGAAGTCATAGAGAGGCAAAAGGCATTTCTACCTTTACTAATTCAAGACATCTTTCAGGTCATTAGGACCAAAAAAAAGAAAAAGTGGTGAATGTGTAAATCAACAAAAATCCAATTGACACATTTACCAAAATCACTCTGAATAATAAAAAATGACGAGCAGAACCACCACAAAGGAGATTCTTACTTCTTCATGACCAATCAGACGAACCAAAAAGATATTTTGGTCGAAGGGTTTGGCAACTATATTAGATGTAGCGTGAATCTTAATTTCCATCGCTTCAGTAGAGCAAATGTGGTGTGAATCTCTGTGTTTTAACATTTAACCATCATTACCCCACAGCTAGAGGATAAAAAATTGAAGCTTGTCCTTTCATATTAAGCATGAGGTACATCTCCAAGGTACATGTCACATAAGCATCCCTAATATATTTCGGAAATGAGAAAAAAATGAACATACCCCAGTATACGTATCATCCTCATTAGGAGATCAAACTCTGATTTTCCCGGGAACAAAGGCAGGCCTAAAAACAGTTCAGCAACTATACACCCAAATGACCACATGTCAATGGCAGTGGTATACCTGGAAGATGATGTCAAGGTAAAGATCTGCAGGATGAGGTGAAATGTGTTTTTGTAATATTGCAGGATTACCAAATAATTATGGCATCGTGCCACGTAACTACGAAAGTAATAGAGTTAATAAAGTTGTGAAGCATCCCAGATACGACTTAATGACGTCTTTTGAAAATTCATCATGAAAAATTAAAGTTAATGCACCTTACATACTTCAAGTCGTGATAACAAAATCTTCACACTACTTTTGTTAAATAATAAAATAAACATCTCAAAACATGTTTGAAGAATGTGACTACTGTACAACGTCGCAATTCATTTGGGACGGAAGAACTATTTGAGTAAGTGTGACTAAATGATTTTATAGGATAAAAATGATCTCATTAGCAAAGAATTCTACTTCATTAGAAAGGATACTGATAACCAAGGACAACTTCAGGTGATCTATAGTAACGGCTCTGCAGAAAAACAACAACATAAGAATGAGCCCTTCAGAATTGAAACCAAATATTCCTTAGCCTGCATATATAGCATAGAAACGAATGGACCTGAATGTAAGAGTAGACTGTCCGTTCTTCCATGCATGCAGATCCAAAGTCAATAATTTTAACCTCTGGCTTAACACTGTCAGTTTAAACAATATAAAAAAATAAGCTAGGGAAGCAGACCGAGAAACAGCACTACCCATTGACAAAGTAGTTATAGATCACCTTGTGCCAAGAAGAATGTTTTCTGGCTTCAGATCACAATGTATTATAGCAGCATCTTTCATTAGCGCCAACCCACGCAGAATCTAAAATGGCGAAGTGGCAAGATGATACACTTTTTGAAGGGAATATAAATGCATTTCATAAATGCACAAAAAGAGAATAAACATTAAAAAATGAAAAAAAAAACTCCTTTCAAGAAAAATCTGAAACACCTGCTTTGAAAATAATTGCACGATGCTCAATGACAGCCCCCTATGGTCGTTGAGCTTTATCAATTCATACCTGGAAGACAGACTTCATCAGAATACACATGTAAAGAAGCGCAACAGAAACTGCAGCATCTTCCAATTCTACTACTGCTGAAGAAGAAACACATGGGATTTGAGATCATCAAAACAGGCAAGGCAATCATTTGGAGATCACTAGCAACCACTAATTTACCACACTGAAAGAGTTGCACGACGAACTTACAAGTTTCTTCCGAGCAATTCAAAGGTAATGCACAGGTGATGCTGAAATACAAAGCAATCATACATACGAACAATATGATGTTTGTCATCTGGGTCAAACTCTTCATTTAACTGCAAATATGAATGAACAACTATTACACACTCAACTGTCTATATAACACTGCACATTAAACTTAAACTATGAGAGCACCTTTTTCAAAATAGAAACTTCAACCCAAGCTTGCTGATAGTATGCAGGATCATTCTTTATGATCTTAACAGCAAGAAAGCTGTTAATATCAGGTACCCAGCACTTTGCAACTTGTCCGAATGTCCCACGCCCAAGCATGTCTTTAACTATGTATCTGGAAGAAAGTATCTGCAATTAGATCATTCAATTTCGGAAGCTTCTCAGCATCCAAATTAAATGCAAAAAATTTCGCAACTTTTCACACAGTGAAATTGAACTCTGGCCTTAGTGCACATATCAATCACAAGTTCCATACCGTATGCATTGTAGTTGCCAAATATGAATTAATCCTGAACTGACTATAGTGATATGCATAAATTCTAGGTAAAAAGATTTTAGCAGCCTCATCTTCCCCACAAAATGCTTTGCACAAGCGAAAAAACCTAGGATATGTGCATATGCAACACAGAAATTTCTATTCATAAGGCTTGAGCACCTCATATTCTATATTCTCATTTTGAGATGGCTTACCTTACCATGACGAAATGACCACGTGGAGAAAACTACACAAGATAGAGGAGAGCGTGCAAGTGTCAACCCCTTGAAGGAAATTAGCACTTGAAGTTTTGTTGTTATGTGTTCTATCATCTATAAGTGCCAGATAGACAGTTTGACAGTATACACTACACTCACAACAAAAAGCCAAGGAGTTATCTTTAGAAGTTTCCACAGCTAACGTTTTACCAGGCTCAAACAAAATCCTCAAATATCATCATTAAAGATTTGTCTCTCATTTCCAGACAGATTACTCATTTAACTCGTGTAGAAATATGTCAAGGCCGATCGCTGAGGAACATCATAGCCTTGTATCTCACATGCCTACTAAAGTATAGGCACATTCAAATAAATGTAGTTTGATTTAACCATGTCCACAAAAACTATGGAGTTCTAGAACCAACAGGACCTTAAATGCACTGTTGTAAGGATGATAAGAAAGACAACCAAAACAGTTAAATGGATCGAGAAACTCAGGAAAAAGGTAACAGGTTAGCACACTAAGAAATATTCTAAATCAAGAAATGTGGCAAATCCATATATTCCCCATCTTAAGAGAAAAATATCATAGCAACTACAACAAATATTATATATGGCACAGGTAGGGTCTCCATCGCATGCTATAAAAGAACAGAGAGGGAGAAAGAACAAAGAGTAAATCAAACCTCCTTCTCGTCCGTGAATTCAATAGAACATGGTTCACATTGAGAATAAGATTTGTTTCTATATTGTCATGGCCATCATTAAGTACTCCAACTGCAGGACTCGTCAAAAATCTCTTTAAATCTGGCTCTTCCAAATACTTGAACTCTGGGTTGCATATTCGAAAGGTCTCAACTAAATCCTTTGTTAGTCTCTCCACCAACTACAGATGAAAAATTGACATTTCAGCATAATGCATAATAGCACTGCAAACACAATCCCAAAAGGGTATTAAAAATATGTGCAAAGACCTTTTTTGACAAGCAAGCCTTGAGAAGAAACAACCAAAAAAAAATAAAAAATCAGGTGATACTTAGATCATGTCGACATGATCTAAGGAGGGTGATATGTACACAATCTTATCATTTATCAATGTTGTCGATAACAGAGAGACTATTCCCATAAATGATTGTAATTCATAGATGATTGTAATCTTAATTTTGATTTTATCTTGATAAAAAAAAAAGGATTTTTTTTATGCTTATTCTTCATAAACAAAACTTCATAAATAGAATTTCAATCCATTAACATGTATTTTGATATGACTGTTAAGAGGCCACATAAAGGGACACGGCATTAGCCTGTTGCTGTAAACTACCTAATATCATAATACAACTCATTTATGCTCCATAGCTGTTAACCCCTCATGACCTTATCACTTTAGATAAAATATTAAAATCATTTCTCTGTATTGGTTTTAAACCAAATGAAGTGTTTATTTGTGATTTAATGTCAGTTCTCACAAATAAACATAAAACACTCTTTAACTTCAAACATTTCTCACCAACTTCAAGCACCTAAAGCACTTGAAGAATAAAACCACGAATGTACAACTAAATCTACCACCGTTAGCAATTCACAACATGCTAATTAATTTTCTCTCCAATTGAAGATTCTTGATCTTACAATCTACATTAGCAATAAAAGATGGTGTGGAAGGAACCAAAATCAACCTAAAGGCATTTTGCACACGACCTAAATCACACATGTTGCTTGCACACATAATTGGATCACCCGACTTCAACGATTTCACCATTTGTTTATGCAATTTTTCTGTTTTAGTGGTATCAATCTTTCCAGCTAGCAAGTGCAACAAAACTTATTAACCCACATGACGTCATGTTAAGGATACAGTGTCAAACGTCAACCAAATGGCGCTCACGGTGGTTCCCCACGGTTAAATAAACAGGAAATATATTACCTATTTGAAAATTGTGTGTTTGCATTCATATCACATTTCTTTCACTCATTTCACATAATACGCCAGCTGAAGTTTTAAGAAACACCATTTCTGCATCCCCTCACACTGACAGGGAATTTCATATATGTTCACCATAAAAGTCACCAATTCCACAACTTTAAGTACGAAAGAGGAAATAAAACTAGAAAATGACACCTTGGCAAGTAAACCATCTACTACTCAACCCGTGATTCACTGTTGTCCGTAATTTTCAAGAAATCTGCCTAAAGGTAGTCTTTGAACTATGTATAGGTGTAAGGTAGGCTGACCTTGTATTAGCCTCCCGTACAATTTGTAAAGATATATATGTGTCTTTTATTATTAGTTCGGACTTTTGATAGAACTGATTTCTCGACATGATATCAGAGCAGAGCAGGTCATGGCATGAGGTCAGTAGTTTGATCCTTACCACCCCTATTATTGTCACCCCTATTTATGTTCACGTATGTGATTTGTCGTGGAACGAACTCTACCAAAAAATAAACTGATGATAGTAGTCCCATTATATTATTTGCATCTCAACACTCCTCTTCATGTGAAAGCCCACTGGGGCTTTTGTGTGAACAATGTACTACCCAAACACAAACCAAGTGCCACACAAACACCACAAACACAAACACAACCAACAAAAACACAATAATTGGGGGTTGCAAGATACAAACTCGTAACCTCACTGTCACATCTGCTCTGATATCATATAATTGATAAAGAGCTAAAAAGTTCGAATGGATGATAATAGGTCCATTATATTATTTGTACCTCAACATGGTTTATTATGAGATCCTTGTTTGACACTTGATGGTTGGGCCAGTGTATTTATTGTCCACACTTCACATCCCAATGGGCTTTCATACGAGGGGGAGTGTTAAAATATACATTAGTTGATCTTCTACCATCATTTCGAACTTTTAATAGAACTGGTTCCTTGACACGTTCAAGTGATGTCAAGCTCCAAAAACATCATACTTTCATTCCACTACAATCAGCAATATGAACATGATGGCCCATCAATTTCATGCAGCAGAATGATGAATGTTAAGTGTTGATCAAAGCAATTCGTATGTAAAGCGCCTTGTGTTCAGTTTTAACTGGAGTAAATAAAACTTATTCACCCTGCACTAATTCCAAATTTGACCAAATTATGAAGCTTATTCAACTATCATGCCCTTCAGTCGGTAAAGCACTGCTCTTTTCAGTGCTTAGCCCATCCTTGTGCTAAGGCATCTTCTCTGTTAGAAGCATATATCTTCAAAATACACTCTCTCCATTTCATCTAACGAAGCACCTCATTCCTCCTACCTGTTCCGTCTAATACGCATATACATGGGACATAGTGATCAAAATTCTAATAGAATCCAGCATAAACTCTCAAACAACCACAGTATTCTCATCCTTGAAGCATCAATTACCAGGTAAGTCCGTTCATAAGCTAACACATGGAATTCCAAGAGTTAAATCCATATGATAATTCATCCCTCGGTACTGTTTTCACCTGGAACCCTAAGCGGAACAACCGTAATTCCCACCTCATAGCTGAACTAAAGGATCTAAACAGCCATTCACAACATGAATCCACGGCAGAAGAAAAACAGCAAGTTCAAACCAACACAACAAGCAGAAGTCACTAGCCCAACCTATGCTAAACTAACCCATTTCGGCATCCCACTTGAAGAACGAAGCAAGCATCACATCTACAAGTTCAAAACACATATTCCTTTCCATGATCAAGAAAACAAGCATACACATATAGCTATCCACATCCAAAATTCATCCTTTCAACCACATTCAACAATTGGGACACAAAAAGATCAAACCGTACCCGATTCGACGAACTCCGCCTCCGACCACTTCCTCCCTTCCATGATACACTATTACCCCATGGAGCAAACGCAGAACCCCTCCGTCCAGTTCCAAAGACCGCGACCGCCGCCACTACTCTTCGAAACCCAATCTCCTCCTCTTCCTCTTCCTCTTCCTTCCCCTCTTCAACCGCCTCCATTTCCACTCTCGCGTCCTGCTGCCTCTTCCGCCGATGATGTGACGCCATCATTCACGCCTCCTCGGCTCAATCCCTACCTTTCTGCACTACAATCACACCACCTCTCTCCCTATCCCTACCTCTCATCCCCCTCAGTATCTCCTCTCGGTCATCGATTCCTCATCACATCAACCAATGACACTCGAAACCCCTCTCAATTTCACACCTCGATCAAAAATCAATCAGTCAAACGATCCAATCAATCGATCGATCGATCGGCGAAGAAGTTCGAATTGAGACACCTCGACGATCGTTTCCGGCAAAGTCGCCGGATTTCCAGGTAGAATCCAATCGGCGATCGCGGCGGCGACGGTTGCGGCGGCGTCGATGGATTCTCCGTCGTCGGTTGCTTCTTCGTCTTCGCTTTCTGTGGATCGATTTGTCGTCTTTTGGTTCTTTCTCTCTCTTTGTCTCTCTTTCGTTGTGTTGTATCTGATGAGCGCACGCGGACACCTGGTCATCGTCACGCGATATTCAGCGGACTCACTTCCAAGGGTAGTTTCGGGAATTTGAGGATATTTTGGTTGTTCCTTATCCTTTTGTGTTTTTCTTCCACGGTGATAGTGTGAAAAATAGAAGGGGGTCACGTTTTGATGTAGGGGAGGGATTGCGTGGTGAAAAAACGTGAATCAATCATTTGGTACACATGGGGAGATGATGAAAAAATATCATTAATCTTATGTTTGATTGATGAGAAATAATGATAGTTTTTTATATTTCCTAACATATATTTACATCATTATTTATCATAGTTATCGGAATCAGATCGATTATGACAGTTCAACCAGAAAAATCATGTCTCGATTTTTTAATCTGGTCGATTCAATTAAAAAACCACATCTGTTATTGATCCGGTTAAATATGGTCAAATCATGTCAAAAATCGATCAAACACGGGTACAACTTATTAAAAAGAAATATACGTGTTCTCTTCGTCTCACGAAAAATACAACATATACGTATTTTATATTATTTTATATGCATAAATACAAGTCTCGTTTTCATATCAAATAACATCCGATCGTTCCGTAATATATATTTGATTGAAGTACGTAACCTACATAACCATTGATGTTTCACGATACACTTACAAAAAAAAATTACGTTTGATCGTCGTTATAGGCGTGTCAAACTTTGCATCGACACGCATGCAAAGTCAAAACGTTGTACTTTTCGTAGGACGAAGGGAGTATAACTTATAGGAGTATAATTAAAATTTTAAATATTTAATATAAATAAAATAATATCAAACAAAAAGGGTGTTGGGTATGTGCAAGTCCTGGTATGTCAAAGTGAGCTTAGAAGGGAGGGGGGAGGGTTGAATAGGCTACTTAAAATTTTTATAAGTCTAAGGTAATGTTTTCTCGACTCTACTGTTAGGGCTCAGTGAGCTCTACTGACTCAGTAGAGTTATTAATACTCTGCTGAAATGATAATGACTTTGACTCTCTGGGCTTTTCGAAATTTATCTTGTTTGTTTGTCCTAATAATCTAGTCAAAACGATCAATCATAAAGCAAAGCAAGCAAGTATAATGCACAATAACTATAGTGATCTTAACAGTAGAGTTTAAATTAACTCTAAAACATGAGTCCAATCTTTCCTTAGTGATATGTGTGACCAAATAAGAGATATTACATTATGTATGGGGTTTTTGGTTTATCATTAACCTTTCTTGCAGAGTATACATGTAACGCCCCGAGTTTTCCGATCTTTTTCTAGAAAACCCACGTAGCATTACTGCCGTCAGGGTCCTACAAATCCTAGTCAGGCAATTCAACTTAACCGGGTTTAGAATTAGTACTAAATAAAATTACATTTAAAGCATCATCACACTAAGTCCACAAGTTTACTTAAATATTATACAGATACGCGACGGAATCTTAAAATACTGTCCTCAAACATATTTATTACAAATATGATCATGACTTAATCAATATCCATCTTCATTTCTTGTACCTGGAAAGAAAAAAAATAGAGAAACAAAAGAAACGTAACGCCGTGAGCTATACGAGCTCCGTAACGTGCCGGCCCCCTTCTCAGGGGAAGCACAAAAAGAGAAGAAGAGAAAACAATCTGTCGTGAGACCATAACAAAATCAGTCTTGCAATTAACATTCATAATAGATCACAAATACCCTCTTGTTAACACTGTGATCTTGGTCAAACATGTAAATCCATAACTTTTTCTAGAAGCTTAAAGTCTGGGGTCACTCGAAACAGGGAATCAAACTGTAACGACGTCCAAGGGTCTCCTGCAGTGAGATACCCCACAACCTGACAACCTCATAGGGTTATCTACGTGTATAAGATGATTAGTCGTAACTACTCATCCCTGTACAGTTTAACCTGACATCTTTCTCAAGTTACAGTGTAACAACTCAGTAGGATTAGCAAACTCGGTGTTTAACCTCACCTCTCATGAATTCACTCCTACTTTGCATGTTCGTTTTTAACATGACATCATTTATAGGATTATCTTGTATTAACCCTAACGTTTTGTTCATTATCGCATGCCAAACCTTGTAAACCTAACATTTGTCTTTATCACATTCATATATATATATATCGTACAGATTTAACGGAGAAAAACCTACCCAAACCCTAGCATTAGGACTATCAAGGTAAGGTCACCATGAACCGCAATAAGCTACAAGTGCTACCATATAATCAAACAATAACACAGAAATGCAAACATAACACAGCACAACAACACACAGCGCACTGGGCAAAACTACCAATACGCGTTAATATACAACTTGTATATTAACATGTATCGCCATCTAAACCAGAAATCTAAACGTTACCTTCTTATTGTAATTTCCTCACACGCACGCTCAACTTGTTCTTTACGTCTCAACGGATGGAATCTTCAAGTCCTATATCATGATATGATTCACATATTAGTACATCTGTTTGCTCGCATTACGGTGTTAAACATATTTATTCATACTTCGTGCAAAACCATTAGTACTAATTGTGAGTGTTTGGAGTTGTTTTAGGATCAAAATGATCATTCTCGGTGCAAAAGGTTCTGAGATGATATCCCGATCTCTAAGTCGGATATCTCGACCTTTGGAACGGGCGTCTCGGTGAACAGAATGAATGTTCCTGCCTTTGAAGTGAGCTTCTCGGCCTTTGGAACGAGTATCCTAGATTCTGTCCATCTTGACCTTTTATCGTATTTAAGTCTATAACTTATTGTGTACAACTCTAAAAATTATTCTGCAAAATTCTACAGTAACTCGACTTCATGATATTTCCAGTGACATAAAGTTTTCATCATAACACCTTACCAATAATAGCAGTTAATTAGTTCAAGTTTATATTTTCGGCTAGTTCAGGCAGTTTGACTTTACTTCATTAGATAGCTCATAACACTCTGCATACAACTTTAAATAATTATTGATAAACTAGACTTCCATACCTTTTCATTGATGTAAGGCTTGTCTTTTAAAACTCCCTATATAATTTTATATAAAGCAACAAATTCATCTCTGTAACCACTTTTTACAGATTAACATATCCGTACGTTTTGATTTATAACTTAAGATTCTCACCTCTGAATCATGATTTATTAACTTTTATAACAACTAAACATATGAGGATTCAACATATATTAATATCATAATCTATTATGGAGTGTATAATGTTTCATAAAATCTCTAACCAAAAATATTACTTTCTCTCAATGGTGGTAAAAATACCCCGAAGCTTCAACAATTTTTCCAGATTTTCTAGCCTGATTTCAAATGCGCATAACTTCCTCGTTTCTTAACCAAATTAGATGATTAATAATTCATTGGAAATGTCAGGAAGTCCTCTACAACTATATATTAAGACCCATTTGCTGAATCAGGCTATAAATAGGGTCAAAACGCGTTCTAATGTCGAATGTCAAAGCTGTTCAGAAACTGGTATGGTTGGTTTGCATTTGCTTCATGTTTTACCCAATCAATTCAATCCCAAATGATCTAAAACTTCATAAACATAACATTTATTTAGTTCTTGTCATGTTTGTTCAGTTTTAGACTTGTTTGATACATAAAATCATAGGTTTCCGGGTCTCACGAGCATAACTCGTCTTTTAGCTCATAAACGTATTTCAACCATCCGTGGCTTATTTTCCTTACCGTTTCTTTTTTTATTAGCTACAAATGGACTGTATGAGACTAAGTTATAAGATTTACAGTACTTAACCTCTTGTTTAAATGGTTTTGAGTCGGGTTTGACTTGGTATGACAAGTTTGGTTCCACTCCTTTGAACGGAACGTACTTGTGCCGCTTCTTTCCTTCTTCCTCTCATGTTTTCCTTGCTATCCAAACTCATTTTTCCCTTCTTTCCAAGCTGCTTTACAACACCGGCTGTTGATTTGAAAAGAGTTATGGCAAGGAAAGGGAGGAAAGCTTAAGAAGAAGATGATTTGCATGAAAGTGGGATTAGCTAGTGGAGTTTTTGGTGGAATTGGTGTGGTGCGTGGTGGAATCATAGAAAGAGGAGTGGAGATGGTAGGAGAAGTGGTGGGGAGAAAAGGAGGAAAAGTGAGTTCGGTAGGTTGTTTTAAAAAAAATATTCCCGTTTCGTTTAATCGCAGGACTAGTTAATTCTACGTCTTCCACAGTCTTCGCTCAAACTTTACCACCACGCTCGAAAAATCATGTTATTAATTAACATATAATTTTC
>JAOVYX010001304.1:0-12768 GCA_035668315.1 Drosera spatulata | reverse complement strand
GTATCGTTTAGGTAGTTTCCTTAGCTTCTGTACCTACAAAACCGTTTGGTTTGTTTAGCCTTGTCATGGACTGGGTCCATGACGGCATAACGTCACGTGCCGGGCATTCCGGATTTCGGGGCGTTACACGCACATTATTATTATTTGTGTTTATTATTAACTGACCCATTCGTAACAGTTACAGTTCCGCTTCTTAATTAGCATAGCTACTAGAGAAGGATATGATATGCGTCTAATGGATGTTGTAACAACATATTTATATGAACCATTAGACACTGACATATACATGAGAATCCCTGAAGGATTTAAAATGTCAAGTGATACAAAATCACGGAACTTGTACTCAACTAAATTACAAGATCATTGTATAGATAGCAATCCGGACGAATGTGGTATAATCGTCTTAGTGAGTACTTGTTAAAGGTTAAGGATACATAAATTAGGGCCTTCTTTGCCTTCCACTGCAAGAGATATCCAAAACCAATCCCAAGGAACAGTGAAGCTTCATAGGGTCTTTCACAAATTCGTGCAAATCAAAGCATGCAACCTAATACACAAGTATCTATCACCGATTTCATCAATCTCGATTCATATCGTTCTAAAACCCTATTTTTTTTATAGTTTCATCAAATCTTGAAATCCACACATGACCATGCTATACAAGACATAAATAACAACATAGAAAGGTTCATAGAGTGGCTCGAATGTGATTATAATGACAAGATTTGAGAAATTTCAGTTTTACCTTTGGATGTATATACAAGATATGTCCTTATGCTTTTACCAAGAAATCAAATTCTGATTTTCTCATAATTATCGTATATGTAGGCGATTTAAATATCGTTGGTACTCCAGAAGAGATCATACAAACGAACGATTATTTAAAAGGAGAATTTAAAATTAAAGATCTTGGTAAAACGAAATTCTACTTTGACATAACCCAAAATTTTTGTCCATCAATCAACATATACAGAAAAAATCTTATGTCATTTTTATATGGATAAAACTTACCCGTTAAGTATCCCAATGATTGTTCGATCACTTGATGTGAAAAAGGATCCATTCCGACCATAAGAAGATAGAGAAGAGTTGCTTGTATCAGAAGTTCCATATCTCAGTGTTATTGGTGCAATAATGTATCTTACTAATTATACAAGGCCTGATCTTACCTTTACTGTTAATATTAGAAATATTCAGTTCTTTACCAACTAAAAGACATTGGAATAGAATAAAACAAATATTACATTCTCTTTTTGGAATTACAGATATGGGTTTATTTTATTCAAGAGAGATAAAATCATATCTCATTGGATATACAGATGCGGGATATTTGTCTGATCCACCTAAAACAAGATCGCAAACTGGGTATTTATTTATCTATAATGATGCGGTAATTTCGTGAAAATGCACAAAGTAGATATTAACTGCTACATCTTCTAATCATTCTAAACTATTTACTGTTCATGAAGCAAATCGAGAATGTGTTTGCCTTCGATTTATGATCCATCACATTCAAAGTTCATGTGGATTATTTTCAATTAAAGACAACTCTACTGTAATATACGAAGATAATGCAGCGTGCATTGTGCAGCTCAAAGAAGGGTACATAAAAGGTGATAGAACTAAATATAAAAGGGTACATGAAGCAAGTCGAGAATGTGTTTGCCTTCGATCTATGATCTATCACATTCAAAGTTCATGTGGATTATTTTCAATTAAAGACAGCCCTACTATAATATACGAAGATAATGCAGAGTGCATTGTGCAGCTCAAAGAAGGGTACATAAAAGGTGATAGAACTAAAGATAAATCTTCAAAAAAAAAAAAAATTGCACATGATCTTCAAAAACATGGAGATATAAGTATCCAACAAATTCGATCCATTACAGACTTGGTAGATCTATTCATAAAAGCACTTCTCAGAGCGATTTTTGCGGTATTCAGACACAAAATCAGGATTCAACGACTCAAAGAGCTCCCTGATTAAAGACGTGAACTACTTTTGAGGGGGAGACTGTACTTTTTTTTTTTCGATCAGATTTTTATCCCAATGGGTTTTTTCTGATAAGCTTTTAACAAGGCAGTGATATTCCCATAACAAGACGAATAATATATTCGATCAGTTTGTTTTTTTCCAATGGATTTTTGCTAGCAAAGGTTTTATTCTCGAGCTATGATGTTGTTACAAATCATCTTATCATCCAAGGGGGAGTATTGTAAATCATGTTACAAATCATCTTATCATTTTATCATGTTTTTGATTATTTTAAGGTTGTTTCAATGCTCTTTCGATAGATTCTTTTATTTTAAAAAGATTTAAGGTTGTTTGATGATTTTTATTAGCCTTTTTCATTCGTTTTTTAGTGTTTTGAATAGATTTGAGTTATTTTTATGATGTTTTTAACCTTTTTAAATATTTTTGAGCCTTTTAATGTCATTTCAAAGATGTTTTGATAGATTCTTGTGTTTTCATTTGATTTGAGGTAGTTTAAAGATGTTTTTAGCACTTTTCATTTACTTTTTAGTGTTTTAAAAAGATTTGAATTGTTTTTAAGATATTTTTAGCTTTTTTCAAGTATTTTTGAATATTTTAAGATCATTTCAAGACTATTTTGTTAGATTATTGATTTTTACAGTTATTTGAGGTAGTTTTATTATTTTATTAGCCGTTTCAAGTGTCTTTTGGGTTTTTAAGGTCATTTTAATGCTCTTTCAATAGATTCTTGTGTGTTCAATTGTTTATGGTTGTTTATGGTTTTTTTTCCATTTTCAAATTGTTTTTTAGTGTTTTGAAGAGGTTTTAACTGTTTTTATGGAATTTTTAGTCTTTTGGTATTTTTAGTGTATTTCAAAGCTATTTTGATAGATTCTTACATTTTGAACAGATTTGAGGTTGTTTTATGATGTTTATTTGTCTTTTTCATTCGTTTTTGAGTGTTTTAATGAGATTTGAATTATTTTTATGATGTTTTTAATTTTTTTTCAGTGTTGTTGAGTGTTTTAAAGTCATTTCAAGGCTCTTTTCAAAGATTGTTGCAGTTTCAAGTGTTTTCTCCTTTTTTTTATGGTGATTTTAACACTTTTCATTTGTTTTTGAGTGTTTTGAAAAGTTTGACTTGTTTGTATGATGGTTTTTACATTTTCAAGTGTTTTTTAAGTTTTTTTAGATCATTTCAAGGATCATTTCAAGGATCATTTCATTGTTTTTATGCCATTTCAAAACTTTTTTTTATAGATTCTCTCGTAAAATAAGAGTTGAATTCTCTTAAGAAAACCTAGTTTTCATGCGACTAAGTAAAGGATTAGTCGCCTAATTTATCAATGATTTTTAAAAAAAAAATAAAAGATAAGACGATTAAAGGACGGTGTCTGTCGCAAATATGACAACTAAAGACAGAATTTGTTCCCTAGTTTTGCTACAAAAATCGAATTTGGTTGCCAATTTATATAATTGTGACTAAAGTTTATTATCATCGCAATAATAGCTACTAAAATTTATTTTATTTGCTCATAGTGATAGCCCACAATTCTACAGCTCGTTTTGCCTCTCCTTCCATGAGCGGAGCTACCCAATGAGCAAATTCCCCTTCTCCTCGTGCCAGTAAGTTTGCGACAGGGCTAGTCGACCATACTTCCTGGGCTCTTGGGCAAGATCGGAGACAATGAAAGATAGATTCGGTCTCCGCTTCACAGCCCTGGCAGCCGCCTTCAACTTGCATACCCCTAGCAAGGAGGTTGTCGAAGATGGATAGGTAACCATTGCACGCTCTTCATAGAAACTGCCTTATTTTCGGAGGGGTTCGAAGATGCCATAATCTGTTTCGGAGGTGTTCTGCTTTGCCTACTCCTTCCGTAAAGGGATACTACTATGTCTCGATACCTTCTGTGTAAACGGATATCTCGTCTTCCCAGGTTATGTTTGATACTACTATAACTCTGTCGTTAGCTACCCTTGAATAAATGATAAGTATCATTACAAATGTGGTTCTACTTGATTTAGTCTCATTGGAAGTCCCGCTCTTTCTGAATTTCAGGATTATGATAAAAGATAGTATGAGTATAACTATTTTTTTTTTCCAAATCAAGTGATCCAAAAGCGCTCCGTGGCATTAATGTCTAAACAATAAAAATGAAAAAAAGAAAAAAGAATATGATCATTATATAAACTTAGGCATAAACAAAAATTGCAAATTCAACCCAAATATTATGTGGTAGCAGTTGTTGATTAATTATATACATAAAGATACATTTTAATTTAATTACACATTATTTGAAAAAGAGACAGAATCACTAATATTGGGTTGGATTGACATTGCTTATTATAATGCGTTGCACCGGGCTATAACTTTTATTCGAAATCATAGCAAATGTACATATACAAGCATTCCATTGTACCTTGTGAATAAAAATTAAAAGTGAAACACCATCGAAAGTAATATTTTTTGAGAAAAAAATGATATTTACTACAAATACAGACAAATTGTACATGAATTACTATACATATCTTAATGTTTCCACACTCAATAACTTATACTCCTTTTATCCCATAATTTTTACATTATACAAATTTAAATGTATCTTTTTTTCTTTCAATTGTAATTTTGAATCATATAATATTTTTTTTTTTATCTTTCTTAATTCCTAATCATACAAAATTTTTCAACTATAAAAATATTAAATGAACTGATTAGACAAACAAAACAAAAATTTTAGGACGAAAATAATATATGAACACGATGTCAATTCGATTATGTACTCAATCGAAACAAGAAAGAGACATCATACCAGGATCAACAAGGGCAGAAAGCAACAGGAAATCAAAGTGACAAGAACTGAATGTTAGATAGGTTGGCACAAAGGGCAATACGATTTAACTACTCAAATTGACGACTGGTGATTGGTTGCTTTGATGAACATTGGGGCTTCGTCATTGAGGGTGGTGGCAGGGTGGGGTTCCGACGACGCGGCGTGTGAGTGAGGTGAAACGACGCCGTTGGGTTGAGTTGACTGTGATGGGGGCTTTTGTGCTGTTGGTGGGCTGGGTTGGGCCATCAATATCTTTTGGGCCTGTATGGTTTATGGGCAATGGTTGTGGGCTTCAATGTCAGGGCTCTACGGTGTGTCGTCTTAAACGGATATCTCGTCTTCCCCTTCTTCCTTTCATAATTTTTATGTTCAAGTATTTTTCATTATTTTATACATACGAATATATAATTTTATTTTCATATCAAATAATATTTTATCAACATATGATCAATTAAATTAAACTATCATTGATATTTCATAATAAATTTACGAAAAATTATACTTGATCGACACGAATCTAAAAATCAAATATTGTAAAATTAATAAAACGAGGGATATAACTCTTACATTAGCTACCCATGAAAATATGATACGTGTCATTACAGATGTGCTGCTATATGGTTTAATCTAATCGGGATATCAGCTCTACCTAACAATTCAAGTTGATGACAAAAATCCACAAGTTCGCAAGTATAACTAGTTTTATTTTATTTTTGATAGAAAACTTAAATTTTTTTTTCAATTGATGAAAGAGCGCTATGTGGCTATAATGTTTAAACAATAAAAATAAAAACAAAAAACAAAAATTTACGATCATGTACAAATTGAAGCGTAAGCAAACAAAACAAATGCTGCTAGCCGTCGTTGATTTATCGTATGTATAATATTTCAGTACCGTGTAGAATCCTTGAAACTTCGTTGGCTTTGAATGGCTTTTTTAAATTGTTTTTCAGCAGTCACCACCGAGACTTGCAATAAATGAACGTTTACAAACATTTCGATTCTAACAAATAAAAAAAACAAATAATATTTACTTCATACACAGAAATGCTATACAAGAATTAGAATTTATGATTCAATGTTTCCACAGTCGATAGCTTATATATGAACACAGTATCATTTCAATTACATACTCAATCAAAACAAGGAATAGAGATCATAAAAGGGTCAACAAAGAGCAGAAAGCAACAAGAAAGGAATTAAAGACTGTTAGGGAGGTTGGCACGAGGAAAAATATGGTATAACTCGTCGAATCATACGAACTTCTGGATCATTTCTCTGACTTCCTCGACGACCATCCACGCTTTATGTCCTCCGATTACTTCTTCCTTCATCTCTCCATCTTTCCACAACTGCACTACCGGGTACAAAGATTAGTGAGAATCCTTTTTTTTTTTTTCAGTTCTCGAATTTTTTGTGATTTCGTTGGATCTACTAGATGATCAACTGACCTGAATTGTTGGCATTTTCTGATCCAAAGAGGAAAAGAGTACAACCACATAAAGCGTTAATATTTCAGAAATCAAGAATAACTTGACGGAAAAATCACATAGCAAATATATTAGCATTATGATAATGAGAAGTGGAAGAAATGTACCGAGATATTCCCGCGCTTGACCAAAGCTTGAGGCACATTGTTCACATCAACATAATAAAACTTCAATCTGTAATGAAAAAGTTAAATATTATTGAAGAACATGAAAAGCTACATGGATAAATGTTTTGGAATGACCCAAAGAGATGAGGCTCAACCAGGAAAAGCATTGTCCATATACAAAGCAACTCTTACATCAAAGTTCTGAATACTCCAAAACGACATTAACTTTGTTGATGAATATGTTATAGGTGTATGTGTGCAAGGTTGCTCACTAGCTGTCACAGCGTCGCCATTCACCAACAAACATTTTAGTGCTTGGACTGTGCTGTTATGATAACATTGTGTTTTGACCTTTGCAGACTGCATTGCTTAAGCCTACCTTTTATGCTTACAATTCTAGTACTGTTTTGATGTACATCCAGCATTGCCATGACTCAAACTCATTCAACCAATCGCCAATTAGACTCGCGAGCTTACTACTCCAAGTATAAGCACATTGTGTCAGAACTAGACTGCAGCTCGTGTGTAGAACCTTATAAGCAACACTCATTGAAACTAATTCTCACAATGCAACATGATTCCTTCACTCGTTCACATAATCAATAACTCCTTCATAATACAAACACGAACGTGAAGCCACTATACCCATAACACCATTAAATCCAACAATCCTATTCAAATAATCGAGTGGGCAAAGTACAATGCACCATTGAAAGGTGAACTGCAAATACCTACTTCTTTTGGTACTCAGCAGCAAGCTTCTCTAATTGAGGCTTCAAGAAAATGCATTTCCTGCACCAAGCTGCCATCCTACATAACACAACCCATCAATCAACAAAGCATTTACTCCATTATAAAAGAACACATAACAACAACACATGTGCTCGACAAGGTCTCGGGAAGGCGAGATATACAGTCTTCTAATCGAATTCCAAAATCAATCAAACATTAAAATAAATCAAACCCTATCAACACCAAACAACAACAACACCCAAATCAAACCCCATCAGTACCAATCAATGATGATGGGCTGAGAGACCAATCTAGCCTGCTCAAGAACCTGATCAAGATGATCCTCATCATTGATGGGCTCCATCTCAATCGAAGTGGGCCTTGACAGATCAGGCCAGAACCCATTAACCCTAACCTCTCCTCTCCTCCTCCTCTTTCTTATCAACTTCCCTTGACAATCCCATTTCTTGTACTCAATCATCCCATTGCAACACCAAAACACATTGTTAAGTGTTTGTTGTTGTTGTTGTTGCAGGATTATGTTGTTGGTGTCTTTGCATAGTACGTGGGGATTTGCTGCCAAAACAGACATTTGGATAACTGAAAAATGAAATTTTGATGTGAAAAAAAAAAAACAGAAAATTTTTGGGTTTTGTTTGATGGAATGTGTGTGGTCTTGAGAATTGTGTTCTGGCCAAAAAAATAAATAAATAAATATACAAAAGAAAATGTTTTCTTTGTTTTTGTTTTGAGAAAATGAATGTGGATGAATTGACAAAGCTTATCCATTTGAGAAGGAGAACTGCTTGGTGGTGGGCCATGGAGAGCAAGTTCAAGAAAATTTGGGCTTGGGCCTGATTTTTGATGGGGCTCTAGTGCTGGTCCGTTGGCTGAGATCAGCCCATCTTCTCAGTCACTTGGGCTATATGGCCCAGTGGCTACTCTGAGGGCTTGGGCCAAGAAAAGATGACAGTGGTTAATGTCATGGAGTGGACACAATGTCATGTGAACTTCATGATAAAGGACCTCAACACATGGATGGAAGGATTTGAGCGAAAATGTATGAACATGGCTGCTATTATAAGAGTTTCATCTATTCATAGAAACAGGCTTCCAGTTTAATTTGATTTTAGGTCCTTCTTTTTTTTTTTTTTTTAGATTTTAGGTCTATTTCCAAAATAAAAATAAAAAAGTGCTCTCAATCATCGAGTTCAGGGAGATTAAATACTCTTCTCTGAAATTTAAGTTAAAGGAACAAGTCTAAGCTGATGTTATGGCCCTGTAGTATCATGCAAATCGTGACAATGTTATTGACTGAGTATATGATAAGATATTTTATTGACAATGATTTTATGACCTCACCACGTTATGAAGTCCGAGGTTGATGCTATCCCCAGAAAATATTGGAACGCAACCAGAGAAGGTTAGATCCTAGACAACATAAATTTTCTTAAGTACTGAAAGTATTGTGAGAGGTACGGATAATATAATGCAAGCCGTGTTGACCACCATCATGTCAAGTTGCTTGATACTCCTGCTCCCTCCGTCCCAAAAGTTATTCAAATATTTATTTTATATATATAAATTTAGATTTATTTTTTTTAATCAAACAATCTTTCTTTTTTCATCTTCTTTAATTTCTAATCACACAATATTTTCAAAAAATAAAAACGTTATAGATAATTTGGGACGGATCAAAATGACAAAACGATGTAATTATTTTGGGACGAAGATAGTATTATTGAAGTCTTTTTTTCTTTGATAATTAAAACACTCTCATCTTCTTTCACAACTTCAATTCTCAATCACACAATCTTTCTCTTTCCATTTTTTTTAATTCCTAACCACACAATACTTTCAAAAAATGAAAACGTTACAAACAATTTGGAACGGATCAAAATGACAAAACGATGTAATTATTTTGGAAGGATGTAGTATTATTGAAGTTTTTTTTTTCTTTGATAATTAAAACACTCCCTTCATTCTAAATAAATTACGATATATTATTAAAAAAGAATATCAAATATAAATTATGATACTTTCATATTAAATAACTTTAAAATAATAAAATTTCTCAAATATCTCTATTTTATATCACATCTTTTTTTTTCGTTAGTATTTTTTTTTTCCCTCTCCATCCGTTCACAATTTCTACCTTTCACTCACTAGGACATTTAAATAAAAAAACACTAAGTCAACGTTATTCTTAATATTCGTGTTTGGTCAATAAATCATACTCCCTCCGTTCCGAATTATTTACAACAGTTTGAAAAATACACTTGTTGAGGCGAAGCTTATTTCGCGTCACAGGACAATCAAATTATCATTTTTTAAAAAATTATCGTGAAATATAATAATAATTTAAGTTATATATTTCAATGTGACGTTAGTGGCATAACTTTTTTTGCATTATTAAGACGATAAACGAAGACTTTTCAAAATACATATTGAATAATACAATGATTATGAATGTTGCATTTAATATGAAACGAAATGAGTAATATATTTAAAACGGAGGGAATACAGGATAATCCAGGCTAACCAATCAAAGATGGTTCACTGGAGTCGGATAAATCCTACTATTATTGAAGTTTAGTTAGGGGCTTTGAGTTGAGGCTAAACCTTTCTTGATAAATCCGTTTGGATTGAATAGGTTAAAGTATTTTTCATCAAGATATATGAAAATGTTCATAATATGATTGCTATAATGACATCAATTATCAAAAAATTCATCGCTATATATTATCATTTATTTATATAAAACATTTGGATTTTCTATCCCTTATCTAGTTAGTTGGGAGGGAATAAATACAATTTCTTTTTCTTTTTTTGCTTTTTTTTTTCTTTTTGAAATTTTCCTTCATTACACAAGTCAAACTCATGTTATACACATCAAATCGTAGCAAGGATGCCAAGGATCCTGGATTGTTGATCATGAAGGTGTCTTCTCGATTGTTGAAAACCTCACAATATCATTGGAATCTCGACAATGTTGTTGATTTAGCACGTTATAACTGATAATAAGATTTTTGTTATTTATCAAGTCCAAGGCTGATGCGAACCCCAGAAAATATTGGAACGCAACCAGAGAAGGTTAGATCGTAGACAGCATAAATTTGCGGAAGTACCGAAAAGTATAGTGTGAGGTACGGATAATATAATACAGGCTGTGTTGACCACCGGAGAAATTATCTTGTCCAGTTGCTTTACATAATTGAAATTGCTAATCTCCCAACTCATCCACCGCGGGTCCCTTCTCTTTTTTTCTTTTTTTTTTGGTTTTTTTTAAATTATTCTTTTTTACATAATATTTAAAATCATTTATAATTTAAATATATATATTAAATATTAAAAATGAATACATATTTAAAATCTACACATCAATATCTATAAAATAAGACTAATATTAAATATAAAAAATATATTTTAAAAAAATATTTTCTTCATCCCATTATAATTATAATATATACATATGTGATAATTATCAATAATTCTTACTCGTATCTTCGAAGTTGTATTACATGCATTCGATATAAATATTTCGGCTTATTTTATTCATTTGTCATTGAGGTCTCCTCCAATTGAAATCCAAAAACGTCGTGAAATAACTATTGTTTATGTCGGGAATCATTTTGTTCAACTATTTCTACATCCTTATTATTCTATATCTCCATTAAGGATCGATAGTTATGCAGTTCGTCTTAAACTGTGGAATAAAGTGTAGAATATCAATCCATATGATAAACAATATTTTGAAGGAACGATTGAATATGAAAAAAATTTATATATATTTATGTATTATTAATATGTATTTATTTATAATCTAATGAATTTTTTTATATTCAATATTGATCTTATTTTATAGATATTGATATGGAGAGTTCAAATATATATTTATTTTAATATTTGATATATATATTAAAAATTATAAACGATTTCAAATATTATAAAAAAAATTAAATAATTGAAAAAAAGAAAAGAAAATGAGGCCAGTAAAGGATGAATTCGGAGGGCGATTAATACTGCCTTACATAATTGAAGTTTTAATTGGGGCTAAACTTTCCTATATGTCCCCACGCGGAAACCGGAGCGTTACCTTTTTTTTTTATTTCCTTTCCTTGGTCGTCTCAATGGTGGTAGTGCGGAGGGAGGTAGTACAATCTTATACAAACTTATACCATAACAATTATTTTGGAATGGAGATAATACAATCTTATATAATAATTATATTATTTAATATATATTTTGAGAAAATTTATTAGTCATTCTAAAGATTTAATAAAATTACGTCAACGGTACAACATTGAAGAACACAACTTATACTATCATTAGTGTTTCACGTCAATTTTACGTTTGATCGTCCCACGATCGATTCGTAACACAAAAAAAAATTTATGCCATATATGTAAAGTTTATAATTATGTTGGGACGGAGATAGAATATTTTATGCATGTAAATTTAGATTTGTGTTTTTTATTTTTCAACTCTAATTCTGAATTATAATTTTTTTTCAATTGTTTTAAAATTCTTAACCACATAATGCTTTTCAAATACGAAAAACGTTATAAATAACTTGAGACACATCGAAATGATAAAACGAAGCAATCAATATAAAATAGAGGAAGTATATATGAAGGATGTCCTAATCACATACCCCTATGAGATCCAAAAAAAATACTCCCTTATGGCCATATAAATTTTGATATTTACGTATTTTTTTCTAATATATGCATATTTATATAATCTTTATTTACTTATCAAATGAAATGTTAAAAAACTTTCTTTAATGTACAATAAAAGACATAATTTAAATAACCATTGACGTTTCACGATAATATATTTGTTGATATAACGACACGGGTGAAACTTTATTTTCAAAAATTATAAGAATCATACTGTTATAATTTATATAAGATGAAGAGAGTATATTATATTCTCTTCATCCCATAACGCGAGGAACATTTTGACTCCTTACGTGAATTTATGTGTTTTTTATTTTTTGTGATATGATGAAAAAAGATTTTTCATTTTTATTTTTTTTATAAATAATAATGTGGTTCAATGTAATACTTGTGAGAGATAAAAAAATTGTTAAAAAAATATATTTTCTATATTTTAGGAAAAAGCTTCACGTGTGTTCTCTGATAGAGGGAGTAGTAAACTTTATGCTAATGTATAATGCCCACTTGAATTCTAGAACACCAGAATAATTTATTACCAAAATCATCTTCAGACAGAACACAAGTGCGTACCGCGAATGAGGAAAGGAAATTCTCCAACAAACAACCCGAAGAGAAATTGGATAATATAACCTCCTCATCGGCACCGTCGGCACAAATCTCTCTAACTTGCATTCCCTTCTTCCCACTGCCCGCTCCCCGCACATATACACGCACTCTCACACTGACCCCTCCTCACAGACCCAACAGTACACCCACACCTTTTTTTGACACCCGTCTCTTCTCCTTCCTCCTCCACTCAAAACCACTCACACTTTCCTCTCTCCAATAGTATATCAAAACCCTTTACAGTTGTTGTTCTCTAATTCTTAGTTTCCTTTCTCTTCATCAATGGCGGATGGTGCCAAGTACCATCTCGTCTCCTCCGCCTCCGACCTCAAACAAACCGCAGCA
>JAOVYX010001303.1:0-12769 GCA_035668315.1 Drosera spatulata | reverse complement strand
CGCTGGAAGCTGATGATCAGCAGCAGCAAGAGATGGTGGCCACAGTCTGCACCAGGTGCCACATGCTTGTAATGTTACTCAAGAACTCACCTTCATGCCCCAACTGCAAGTTCATGCACCCAGTCGATCACACTCCTCCAACTCTGTTCAAGCCAAAGCTTAGCCTCCTCTGCTTCAACAACTAGTACCCTGTCGATCGTCAAAGTCTCCGTCTTCGATTTGTGTTGATATCGGGCATGATCAGTGGAAGATCAGCTGATCATGGTGGTTTAAATTCCTTGATGTTTTTATGTTGTTACTAGTATTTGGTTAAAAGGATGAAAAGGTAGAATTTGTACAGTGAGAAGTGGAGGGGTTTGCTTGGAGAAAGGATAAGAGGCTGTAAATACAGCATGCTGATAACTAGGTATTTAGTTCAGCTTCATAAATCTCTTTGTTAATCAGTTTCAAGACCATATGCTATTATTTCATAAGTAAATTTCCTACTCGATCAGTAGTTTTATTATGACCATGGTATCATGCAAATGCAATGGACAGTAAAAACTAGACCTGGTTGCTTATAAATCTTGCTTATGACTCTTTCAGAAATAATCTGATATGCATCGAGAAATTGTTTCTGTTTCCGTCCAGAATTGAAGCTTGATTATTTGACTTAGATAAAATTAACATGAGAGTTTGATCTGACTACAAAGCTTGCATTTTTTTCATGTCTATCAGTCAAATATCCTATCCCTAGGCAACTTTGTTGAGGTCAACCCAGGAAACCCATGCACCAAAGCCATTGATTTTCGTGGATTTTCGGTTACACATCATACTACGTTAACAGTAAGCTTTTTCTTTTATTTCATCGTGTGGTCTTTCCATCATTTAACAAAAAGAGTTTTGTTTTCTTTTTTTTCCAGTGACACGAGGGTGTGCAAGGCCCAACTGTCCCTAGTAATATATGGCTTTCTACTAAAGCGGCTCAAGGGATACACCATCTGTCTCATACTCCTCTCTCTGTCCCATTAATTTTGCATCTTTTGGTTCTGTACGAATATCGATATAAAGTTTAACACGCGAATGACGGTCAAATATAATTTTTTGTAGATTTATCGTGAAGGATCAATGTTTTTGTATGTTATGTATTTCAACCTAATACATATTACGGAACGAACAGACGTGATTTAATATGAAAACGAAACTTATATTCATACGTATAAAATAGCATAAAAAACGTAAATGTTGCATTGTTGTAAAATATGAGGGACCAAGGGAGTAATGTTCATAATATTTGGAATTGGATTGAGAATTTATGTATGCATTGGGCTTTTATGGTTTTACCAACAACAACAACAAAAAACAAAAAAACTTAAAGACGTAGTTAAAAAGCAAAGTAACAAACGCACATAATCTTGTCAAATGTGCGATATGAACTGGACGAGATATGCGTAGACTTATCTCTGTTATATAGTTATAATAGAAAAAATTGCTTTCTAATATGATAGAGAAAGGTTGCTTAAAATCGAGCTAATCCTTCCTGACGTAAGCTGAGTTAATGGAGTTCACATAAATAGTAAGGAGATATGTTAATTAGCTAATTGTACCAGTAGAGAGGTGATTTGATATATCTGGTTTGATAGAGTTTTCAAATAAGAAAAACGTTGCCATCTTTCGGCCGGACCTTAAAAGAAAAGAGTTGCAATATGATTGAAATAGAGTGAGTATAAAGGGGAGGTGGCTCAAGTTTCTATTACAATCATAAATTCATAATAAGTATAATGCATGAATCCTACAACCAGTACTAGTACTACTACACTACTCCCTACCATGGTCAGCTAATAAATATGGTTTCCTAGAAGAAGAAGAAGAGTAATATCAGATGGTCCCTTCATTGTAATTCATCTGTTCCAACTACTTTCAATTGCAATGGGATCAGCAGCAACATAAATGGGGTGGGGAGGAAGAAGAGTAGAGTGGAGAAATGAGAAGAGAGGAGAGTTGACATGATGAAGAAGGGACTACTGACTGTCAGAGATTTTCTCCTTTCTGTTGGGGGAAAAGTGAGGATTGCAAGGACTTATGAATTCATACTCGTCCCTGTTCTGGTATACACATATATGATCAAACAACGTATTCATGGTTTCGTAGAATGGGTTCGATATCAGACGCATGAGCGTGCGAAGCTAAAATAGAATGGTTTTAAAGGTGTTGAGGTAAAGATGAGGTCGATTCGAGGGAACTTCATTTAGTTATGGTTGTTGTATGAATGCAAGGGAGTTAAATTTTTCGTTATGGTCCTGAAACTAGAAAGCTCGTCGCTGTCAAACATCTGTTGATGTTTACTAGCGAGTTGAAAAGGCTGAGAAAGCTTTAAAAGCGAAATTTTACAAGTAGCTAAGCACTGTTCTTCTATTAAAAAAGAAACGTTTAGGCAATGTTCTAAACCAAAAAATGAAAAGCAAAAGAAAGGTTTGTCGCATGGAGTGAGATGCGATGCTTAATGCAGATCCCACATCGGAAGTCGGAAGAGCACGAGTTTGATAGTGAAGAGAATGCCTATTAAACTCTAAACTCGCAAGCAGGAACAGAAGGCAATTTTGCAGTGCAAAGATTGGAATTTATTTTCATTAAGTATTACTAAAAGTTCAAACTTAAGATAGAAAAAAACATACCAACAACGATATTTGTACTATTGTATACAAGTATGTCTCTTCACGTGAATGTTTTTTCTTGGGGCTTGAAATATGGACAATGCACAACGTCATCTATAACGCACTAGACACAAGCAGATTACAGGATTCCATTCCCAAAAAAAAAAAAAAAAAGGTTCACAAACCTTGTCGAGAAACCAAATCTGTCAAGAGATCAAACTTAAGAAATAGGACTCATAAATATCATTTGGCGACTTAAATAAATCCATCAACCTAATCCCAACTTTATGTAGTTCAGTGTCTATATATAGATAGTAATGTATTGCATATAAGTTCAATGGGCCTAGAAGTAATAAAGAAAACATTTCATCACCAATTAATGTTCCTCTGGTGCAATAGTTGGGATGAGTTACTCCATCCGTTTCATAATATAAACAATATTTGTTATTTGGGTCGTTCTAAAATATATATAACATATTATATTTAGTAATTTTTTTACATAAAAAAATATCAAACCAATCATCATCTGTTACAGTATATCCATTATCTTCTCTCACAACTAGTACAGTAAACCCCACTATCATAAAAAAAATATTCTTTTTTTTTATCAAATTTCACACAAATTTAACACACATAAATCTACATACCCGATTAAATTTTTGAAATGGAGGGAGTATTATTTTCTCCCATAATTCTCAATCTCTTCTCTTCACCTCCTGCTAGATTTCATTATAGATATTGAAAGCTTTTCATGGCAAGACCACCTAACTTTTCAAGCACTAAGTCCTAGCTAGCACATCCTTTTTAGAGGAGGGTATGAGCAGGATACACAATTAATAACATTAATAATAAGAACGAATAGGACTAGTCTAAGAATGTGAAATTTATTAAGGCGAATGTGACCCTGCCAAATTTTATTCAAACTTGGTAATCTTTACACTTGCTGGATACTTATTTCACCTCCCAAATTCATAGCCCCAGTTTTCCTATCTTTTTCTCGTTTTTATTGTTGGTTCAAATCACATTGACCCACCATAATGTATGCATAATTGGGAAAATGGCATGGTTTGCTTAACGCGTATATCTACAGCTAGATTACACGTCCAAATATGGAACTCTAGTTATAGGAGGGATCAACCAACAATCCTAGTTCAAGGTGGAAAAGAAAAACTTATACTACAGAGAAATTTTCACGTAGAGCTATTTCACCGCATAATGAACAAATATCCATCGGGTATGAGTATAAGACACATGGCATGTAAAAGAAAACAGTAGAAAAATCTCTAAGAATGCAACTAATAACGAACTTCAAAATATCACGAAGCACTCAAGAGTCAAGACTTCAACTACACAACATAGAAAGTCTCATGAATAAGAAAGATATCGATGAATAACAAACGACGAGATGAATCACTGACCAGTAGAAGAGATGTTCAGCGCACTTCCTTTCAAAATAACCAATGAACGAGTTTTTAATCGCATGTTCTTCAAGAGGAGATTCAGTGAGTTGGACATCTTGAATCTTTCCCCTGCACAATGTGGAATCTAGATTTCAGGTTAAAACAGTTGTATGCTGGAAAGGGGAAAAAACCAGGAAGTGAAATACCTTCGCTATACCAGAAAGCGATGGAACTGATCACATTTCTACTCTATACCAATAACATCAACATGAGAGCTCCATCGAGTCGAAATCCAGTCTCTTCAGATAACAAAAAGAATGACTAGCACCTCCTAGGATGTGAACATTCGATCATAAATGCCATCTCAATCGTCGGCAACATCCACCAATCATGGTTCAAGTTACCAGAATTTCCTACTCGTTGTCCACGGCCATAATATTTGTCACATATCACCAAAGCCTGCACTGCATAAAGCAACCTCATTACTGTTAAGAGAATAGCACATCACGGCGCTAGATCATTCTCTCTTCATGGAAGCCATCTCATACTTTTAAGATTTTCAAACAATGGGTTATATCAGAAAATTTTGAATTCACAGGCAGTAATGAGCTTGATATCAACTTTCGTCAAACATTGGGCAAGGTATGGTGACTAGCAAATAGTCCAGAGCATTCTCATCCAATTAAAAGTTTGCACAAGTTTTTTCCTGGAGCACATTTCCTGTTCTAAGCAAATTGAACCAGCGGGTAGCATGCGAAATCTACTCCAGGTAACGGAAAGCATACTAGGGCCGCATCGGCCATCGCAGGAAACATAAAGATCACAACCATCAAATAACTGTGTCAAAATCAGGTTGTTTTTTACCTATATTAGAATCTAAATCTAGTCAAAGTTAATAGAATTCATAATTGTCATCGGAGTAAATATGTTGGTCTCTCTCGACCTGGTTTGGGACTTTACATCAAGTGATATAATGCAAATATAGCATGCAAGTCAATACTCAGTATTTGATATGAACCCAATTGTTTAACAAAGTGCTTTCTACAAAATACAACTAATTCATAAGTACCACGGCCCTCCCTTGTATGATCAGTGGATGATTATTAGTCAACGTACATCGTGATCAGTCACAAAAACGTTTTAGCAACTTGGTGCAGGCACAACAATGATTACTTCAAGGGGCCAAAGTGAACAAAATGGAAAATGAAATATGTATCTAGATTCACCCTTTCTGCAAGGGACACATCTGCAAGAAGTGACCATTCCTAGCAATTCAACATATTCTTCAAAACCAGGGCATTAACCAGATGCTTTTTTTCTCATTAGCATGAGAGGCCAAAGCCATACAGATCAAATCTCAAAAACAAACACACAAGAACTAGAAATAGGACCTAGAACTTCCACATACAATCACCAAAAAGACTCTTGTAACAACCCATACTTTTTCATGAGTTTATCAAGTTTTTAAATTAATTCTCTTGATGGATGCCTTAATCAGTGCAAGATTATAATTATAAGATTTAGTCTGGTTTACGTATCAGACATATTTATTTATAAAACGATGATAACAAAAAACATAATTTGTTGGATTGTATGGATAAGAATGAGGAGTATAAAGGATGAGGATCGGTGGAGTAAATTAAGGATGGGCTACCAACAAACATGCTGGAGTGTATGCACTAGTATAAAATACTCTCTCCGTTCCAAAATTATTACAACATTTACTTTATCTATATAAATTTAGATTTATCTCCTTTCTCTCTCAACTTCAATTCTCAGCCACACAATCTTTCTCTTCCCATCTTCTTTAATTCCTAATCACACAATATTTTCTTAAAATGAAAACGTTACAAATAATTTAAAACGAAGAAAAATGACAAAACAATGCAATTATTTTGGGATGGAGATAATAGGAAACAATAGGAAATAAAAAGAAGAATAAAACGGATTTGAAAGTTATTGACCAAGTGTATGCACTAGTATAAATATCTTAAGTTGATGAAACGCATGAAAGCGAACAGAAACAAGAGAAACGAAAGACCAGAAAAGCAATGGAAGCAACAAGGGAAATTAACGAATTTCGTGGGTTAATGCATATCTCGATTTATGGACAAATGATTGTCACGACTTCTCATTTTTTGATCGGTCTTTTATCTTTTACTGCTTCATTTGATCCCTTTCTTTGGCTCCAAATATCGTTGGTTTCTTTAATTGCTATTCCTGATCTTTGATTGAGATTATTGGCCTTATACATTATGTTAATGGGTACATAATATAAATCGGGTCATTTTCTTATTGAGATATTTTTTATTGATGGTTTTATATGAAGGTTTATCGATTCGTATCTGACAAGTGACACGGGAGTTGACGGATAAATAATAGTTTGCACCTTTTGCTACGTCCAAATTTTATGATTTTTGGACATGTCGTACGTGGAAGTGGACATGGATCCCAATAATACCCATGATTTTTTTGATAAAAGGCTACGGGATGAGCTAATATGAAAATGATATCTGTTAATGGTCACTTATTCAGATTACGAACTCGATGTATTTTTTTGGTATTATTTTTGATGTCCAATTCTTATTTCCTTGGTTCGTCGTGATAAAGTTTGACTAGTGGAGTTCATTTATTTGATTACAAGCTTTCTTTGGCCTTCTACGGTCATGATGATTATTGCTGAGCTTGCGCTCACTTATATTTTATTTTTTTCTCTGTTTTCTTGATCTTTATTCCAAGTTAAACACGAAGTAAATTAAAGATGATCAAATATGCATTAGAAGCTCTTTAGGAAAATAGAGATATCAAAGAGGTTTATATTTATGTAAAATGTTGACCCTACCGACTATGTAATATACTCGCATGATTTAATGTACTAATATTGATTGTATTTGATTTGGATCACAATGGCTTACGTAGATTATGGGTTTATTTCATAATTCACGTGCCATCACTTCTAATGGAGGTTCGGGATGTGATAGAATAGTATCAAAGCCTAGGTCGGCTGGATCACAAGAAATAGTTTAGTTATTTTGGGATTTAGAGTAAAATACCAAGCACAAATATAAGATTGAAGAAGATTTGATGATTTTATGCATTGGGGAACTCGAATGGCATCACTTTATTAAGATATTACGGTCACTTGAGGTTGAAATGTGGCAAAACTAGAAGATCTGGATGAGTTTCACTGCGTAGTAACCATCAGGACATAAGCACATATACTTGTGCGAACTGGCCACTAACCATATACTAGGGTTAAATTTGTTTCAGATTTTGTACGGAGGTGTTAGAAATATACAAGGTACATATTCTACAGAATAATTTACACAATATGAGATTAGATGTCTCACATGTTACCTGCTTTCATTGCATAGGAGATCGTGGACAGTGTAAGTTATTTGAGAAACTATAGTACTTTGGGCATTTGGTAGTTTGTAAGTCAGTTAATTGATCTTCGGCCAATAATATTCTTGTTTAAGATAGGATTTTATATTATATTTAAGATAGGATTATTGAATCTAGATCCCATTTGTTTTCGTTTGAAAAAGTTACCCATGTATGTTAATTAGATGGCTTCGTAGTTTAACATTTTTAATAAGACTCGAAAACTTAGATTTTTCTTAGATATCTTATTTTTATTTTTTTATTCTATCTTGTATAAATAAGTAGTGAAATCCCATTGAACTCTTTCATAATTTAGAGTTTTTTTCATCTTTTCATTTCATCACAAAAAAAAAAAAAAAACATCAAACAGTAGAGAAATTCTTGTTTGGTGTGCTACTTGTAATGATTTTGTACCTTGCACTCATCGCCATTGTGATCAGTGTCATGGCCGGTTTCGTCAAGACGCCTAAAGAATTAATCTCGTAGCGTAGTTTGTCAAGATACCACTTGTATTGTTCTTAAGCACTATATCATCAATCATGTTTTTAATAAATAAGTTGTAGTTGTAAAATGGTGTTTATCTGATATTAATAAAACTTTTATCTCAAAGTATAATTTTATGCATTCTGCTTGCATCTAGGCGTGTGGTTCATTAGTTGTGTAGAATTAAAGTTTCATCAGACGAGATTCCACATAATTAAGTTGCTCAATGAGCAAGCTATTGAAAAAAAATCCATAGTAATCCATGTTGATATATCTATATACCTACTTAAGCCTAAAAATTTTTTCTAATAACTTTGTATATTATTAAAATATACCAAAGGTGATTAAAATGCCAAATCATCTTACTTAGGTAAGATTAGGTGTTAATTAATCATTTTGAGTCCTATAAATAAAGAATATTTGTAAGGTATTTTGTACACATTTCTAAGAGAAGAAAACCTCTCTTTCTCTATTCTCTTACTCTAAAATAGTTTTTTTTTTTTTTTTTTTTGCCAATTACGTCATTTATCGTTCGACGAAATCAAACTGGGTATCTCGACGAATCAGTTCAACCTCCGCGAGCACCTGTTCTATAACACGTTATCAGCACGAGAATCTGACTAGCTAAGATCGAAAGTCAAACGAAGGTATTTTATTATAATTGTATATTTTGATTTTTTATATATATATCATAATAATAAAAATAATCTAAATAAAACAATTATAGTTCCGCCGCCAGACAAAGTATCGTCTGAATGGAAACCTATTCATTAATTTCAACACGTTAATGTGATTTACACCTTCTAGGTGTATCACTCATAAAGTTTGACGTGCTTTTTTCCTTTTGTATGGTTCACCAGCGAACATTAATGTAGTTGTCACATTTTGTGTGATTCGTCCGCAAATGATGAGAAACTTTATATTTCATGTTGGTGCACTTGCTCCAAGTGATCAGACTTAATTTTTTTTATTAAGGTAAAACAAACGATATAATTTCCACCAATGATGAAGAAATAGCAAAGAATGCGAAAATCTTAACGATTTAAATTATTATTTATTGTTATTAATAGTTTTTTATGTTGTATTAATAATTTACTTCTTTTTTTGTAATTAAAACATTTGTTTAAGAATAGTGAAGAAAAATAAAAGTTCTTCAGGAAATATATGAGTGAAATTGAATAAAACTCTCTTTATCAGCGATTATAGAAATTGATTAATTTTATATCATTTTTATCAGTAAAATAAACAATATAAAACAAATCACAATATTATGAAAAGATAGTAATAATTAAAAAACTTATTACTACCATCAAGCTGCTATATCCATATATTGAAGAACGTAAATTTTTTGCATATGATTTTCTTAAAAAATAAATACGCTTAATGAATTTGTCACTTTGTTGTACTCAGAGAACCATGATAAGCCTCCCAAAGTCGAAATTTACAACACTAGATCTACCTGAAGAAAAGTTTCTATCATGAATTCTTGATATATTGAATTACACTTAGATGTCGGAGATCTAAAACATATCATAATGAAGAACAACCTTTAAATGAAACATTTTAGTTTTTGTTTTGGAAACCTTTAAATGACTTGCTATTATGTGAAACTCATGTATTGTTGCTATTTCATGCGTTGCTATTTGCTAACTTGCTTACTGTCTTGTGGGATTCATTTGATGTTATTTGAAATCATATTTTCAAATGGAGTGATTATATGTTAGTTGTTAATAACTTAATATCTATGTACACATATACAAGAATATGTACATATATAGTACATGATCGGCTTGTCGCCTCACTGACGACCAAGTGAGCGCCTAATCGCCTAAGCATCCTAAGACCTCTCGACTCGTCTTGTCGACTTGACGCTTTAATAACTATGTATATAATACAAATGTAGGGAATTTTTTTTGTTAGTCCTCTACATATCACTTTGTTATTGGTTAATAGCTATGCACATGTCAACTTCCTCTTAAGTTATTTGACAATGTGTTTATTGAGATTCAAGAGTTTTTTTTTTTTTTTTTTTTTTTTTTTTGTTAGTCCTACATGTTTCAACCTTCAATTGGTTTATACATGTTAACATCCTATTGATTTAAACATATCAATTCTTTATTGGTTTATACATGATTATTAAGAGGATCATTGTTACTAAGCATATGAAGTGTTTGAGCCAAATCATTAACAAACATCATCAATTTACTTTAGCATCAAAGACAATCATATCGTGTCAAACCTATATGTTAAAGTAGTAAACCCAACCAAAGATAGAAATAAGATGAAAGTCTAAAATAACAAGTGAACTCCAAAGGATCAACACCTATACCATCCGAGTTGTAAAACATATCACCGGTGTAGGTCTAGTCAATAAAAGAACAATCTCTCAACTCTTCTCCAAGACTATTCACATCTTCTTCTCCAAGATTCTCCTCTAAATGAGAGTCTTTACCGCTTCGTACGTCAAGTGGTGTGGAGCTTTACACACATACAGTGACAATAAGACATCCCCTTGGTCTAAAAATTCTAAAAATCAAATAGAATTCGACATAAGAGACGATCTGAAGCACAGGCACATACCCGCAGCAAATACGAGTGCCTGAACATAGACAAATCAAGCTTCTTACACAGCCTCGTCCCTCCACCGCTCTCCCCTGCAAATAAACCACACACACATTCATCAATAACTTCCATTTAGTATTATTCCAACCACACAATGACTCAACTCAACATCAACACTGACCTTCAATCAGCATCACACCCATAAACCCTAACTGCCGCGTCCACAAACCCTAGATCGGAGTTCCACGACATCAGAAAACCGTGTTGATATTCGAAACTTCAGCAATGGTGGAGCAGAGGCTGGGGAGCAAGACACATTGTTGCGAGACCTTAATCGCTGTCTCGAACAATGTGGAATTTGGGGCGCTGTGATTTGCTAAATCGAGATCAGAGAAACCCTAGAAGATGAATGACTCTCGTCGTTTGATATGGCTGCATTTTATAGCTTTCGATTCGCGTGTCTGATATTGACCCGTGTTGACCGAGCCATAGCAGGTGGCGAAGAAAAAATTGCTGGTAGTGTACTAGCGTGCATCGATCTGGCATGACTCGATGATGATGGTGGTTACTGAATCTAACGTCTTTTGGAATCGTTATGGTCGGAATACATGTTGAACAATGTCATAGATTTGTAGATGATGTGATGTAAGTGTTGATGTACTGTTGTGTCCTCGACAAATGGATATCCCATATAAATGACAAAATTTTTTAAAATGATAATTATTTAATGTTGAAAAATTCAAATTATTCTTATTTTATATCATATCATCTTCATCAACATATTTATTACTAATCGTATAAAATCATATTTTCGCAATTTATATGAGACGAAGAAAATATTAGTTTTACATATGCTAGATCCTAACGCTCCATAGAGATACTTAAGCCATCAAGAAGACAATTCCACATTTAAACAGAAGTTAATCTTACATTTGGCAAACAGTGATGGGAGGGAGTACAAGAACGCTCCCTTGTCATTTATCAGGAGTATTCCTCGTGCATCTTATGAACTAAAGCTTATTTTCAAGGATTCAAACGAGAACATCTACATCCCGATATGTCAAATAATTTACACAACACAAATCCTTGAAAGTTCGAAAGCTGATACAAGAGGATGAAGCGATTACAAGAGAAGTACTGATCACTTTTGCGAAGACCAAATTAAATTGCGACAGTATCACAGATTATGATGCCGACTTGTCCTTGTTGCTGACAATATCCTTGAGCTTCTCCTTTAACTCTCCTGACTGCACAGAGCACCAAAGAACAAAAAGAATTAAGAACTCAAATAGAAGCTTGTCAAAAGGTGAAGCTTCAGCAGCATGGTTTTGTCTCGTTACCTGGTGCATTGTCAGGATAATATCAGATCCTCCAATGAACTCCCCGTTGATGAATATCTGCGGGAATGTGGGCCAGTTGCTGCACAGAAAGTTTGGAAAATTTACACAGCAGTCGGAATTCGCTGATTCTTAATGACAAGCCATTGCTGTAATAGCCGGTAATACACAACTTTAAAGATAACACCTCATCATCGCATTGCATAGACAAGGAAGAAAGGAAACATTTTTTCCTCTACATTGGCATCAACTTTTCGCAGTATTTAACAAATACATTAGTAATCAGTCATAAGCCCTCAGTTCACATAACGCAATGGCATCGCTATTGATCCTTTGTCCCATGGACGGAACACCAATCCCATAAGCATCTCAAGTCAAAATGCCGCATTAAGTTCAACCAACTTGAGAGACATACAGGAGTCAATTCTGCTTTCTGAACCAAATATCAAACTACATTCATGAGTCCAGTTACCTGTGGGCTTTGACGGCATTCTTCAACTCGGGGTCTTCCAAAATATTTCTGGCGCTCAAAGGTGCATCTGAGCAGCAATAACAAGCACAAAAGACATGGTAGACGCTAGTCAGCTATGACAGATGTGTCCCTTTACAAGTAAGCGTAAAAATGATTTCATCCTTGGCATGCAGAGCATACAACGCATTAATAACTAAGAAGCAGAGTTTCGTTGGACACACAATGCATGCATACATTGCATAGAAACCTTTTTGCGTATGATCGAGCTGTTGCATGATAAAACATTAAGTTCCTAATACCCAACTCGCATTGGGAAAAAAAATCACATTCCAAGAATTGCCAACTTTAGGCAAGCCACTCTTCTATTCTCCTAAGATCACAGCACTTCAGAATTCAGAGCAACATACACTCAGGGAGATCAAACAGTTATTTGTACCATGTATTGCATCAAACAAGTTCACATAATGTATGAAGTTTCTGGATTGGATTGTACTTAAT
>JAOVYX010001302.1:0-12769 GCA_035668315.1 Drosera spatulata | reverse complement strand
CGAGATTAAATGACGGTTTAGTGGAACTGTTGGGGTTTAGAAAATCCCTCGACAGTTCATTCCCTTTAGTTTTTACTTGAGAATGAGACTCCTCACCAAGTATTCCTTAAGAAAACTAGGTTAAAGAATAGGGATGTGGATTGGCTGAGACATAAGCTAGGAATTCGAAATGGTGTTACAACTTCAGATATGGGAAATGATGGAGGCTTAATTTTGCTCTGGGAGGAGGAGGTTCAGCTTTTGATCCAAAGATAGTCCAAATTCTATCGATGCGGTGATTGAAGGCAACGAAGCAGGCTTGAGTTGGAGATTCACAGGGATATATGGGGAATCGGCTACCGCATGACGAAGTATTTTTTTTTTTTTTTTGTGGAAAATCTTAGTCGATTTAGGCGTTGAAAACAATCTCCTGTGGCTGTGCGATTCCAATAAGGTGTTGGTGAGCTCTGAGAAGCAAGGGGGAGCGCTCATGGATTTATGTCAGATGTAGGAATTTCAACATGCTTTAGAAGCCTGTGGTTTAGTGGATGTGGGATATTCAGGACCTGAGTTCACTTGGAGTGGTAGGGTGAGGGGAGGTTCATGTGTTGCAGAAAGGTTGGATAGGACGGTTTCTAATACTTCATGGTTTAGTCTGACCCCGATGCCCAGGTGTTCAATGTAGCAACGACTTCGTCTGACCATCTAACGATTTTCTGTCAAGTGGGAGTGGAGGGACGAGGTGCTGGAAAATGCTAGGACGAAGGAACCTCGCATCTTCAAGTATGAGCTGGCTTGGGATGATAACCCAGTGACACGTCCATCGCAAAATGTACAAATTATATTTTAATTATATCACATAATAATAAGATATTAAATTAATACAGTAACGGTAAATCAGGATCGATTACACAAGAAACGGGTTTGCTAATGTAATAAAAGTGGTTCTAAACAAAAAAAAAAAAAAAAGTTTTGGGATTGGTTTACTAGTGTACTAATGTTAAGGTGGATGCGTGGGTATACAAGAATAGATAGGATACGAAAGAAAGTTATCAGACAGAAAATGAGTGTTGTTCCAGTAGAAGATAAGACGAGAGAGTCAAGACTAAGATGGTATGGTCATGTGAAACGCAAGCCAATCACAGTTTCTGTTAAGAGATGTGAAGGTTGGGAGTTAACACATGTCAAGAGAGGACGAGAAAGATCTAAAAAGACCATGAGAGAAACCTTGAAATATGATATGACCTATCATAATCTTACAGAAGATGATGTACATGACAGATTGGAATGACGCCGTCGTATTTATGTAGTCGATCCCACTTGATAGGATAAAGGGTTGATTTGTTGTTGTTGTATTGGTGTTTTAAATTGAACCAAACAACAACTTAAGATAAACGAGGTCTCAAAGATGGAAAAAGGATAGCATGACTAATGTATAGTATTTTGGTTGAATCTTCATCGATTGTAATTTTTGTTTTCCTCGCTTAATCATGTTTGTGAATATTGTAACGAAGTGAAACTTAATTAACGTTATTGTCGATAATATTAACTCATATGCAAATGAACTAATCCTAACATTAGTTAGTTAGGCCAAAAGAGAATGAGCTTAACTTAACTAATATTGTTTAAGCGCATAACTCAACATTTCATATAAACTAATAAAGGAGAATGACTAGTATGAATAAGCTCAATTAGAACGAATGGTTAAAGTTATACAAAAGAGAATGATATAACTTTTAGCTTGCTATCATATTTTGTCAAAAGAGAATGGCAAATGCATAAAAATTGATTATACAATTTGAAATGACCTATTCTAAATCATATGATCATAATTTAGCTCAATCAATTCATCCATGAAACAAACATTAAATCATAAATAAGAAATATTATGATCATGTCCCATCTTTGAAATCCACCACAAACATCTTTACATCGTCACACTACAATGAAATTACTCACGATACATAAATACGAAAATCTGTCCAAAGGCCGTTTTATGTAATAAAACTGTTGAAATCTTACTTGAAAAAAAAAAAAAAAAAGTTGAAATCTTGATATCTATGGACAATGTTGCTTACGAGAATCGTCTAAAGTTCATCATCAAGGCAAGAAGAGTTCTCGTTTGTAGTGGATTTGTTCCAACTCGTGATGGGTTCTTATATTAATTTGCTCATTATCAACATGTTGGTCCACCTATTAGGGAGCTTGATTTCCCATCAGCAAAGTCTCGTCGTGTTCAAGTTATATGAACGAAAAGCCAAATGACCGTCTGAAGTATAGAAATGGATAATCTCAAGAGAATAAATAAATATGATCTTAAGTCGAAAGTTTGTCGGTCTCAGGTTAGTCCCTGAAGTATCAGAGCTGCTCTACTAAAATACAAGTGTCATTTTGAAAATTGGGCCATCGGACAAAATCCGTACACTCGCTGAGGAGAAGCTCCAGTGAGTGAGATCGGCGACAGAGATTTGTTCGAGCGTACGGCGAGCTCCATTTTACGCTTTTGATCATATTAATCAAAACTACGAAACCAAAACTCATGGACTGAAATCCCTCTAAATTTTGTCTAAATTTAACGTCTAAATTTTGTCTAAATTTAACGTCTAAATTTTGTTCAGTATCCTGTGTCAAATTTCTATACAATCGTTCAACCAGCAAGGACTGGAAAATGGAACTGAAATCCTGGGAACGGAACATTTTTTACCTGTTCGCAAGACGTGCTCAACTGTTCTTCTATCACAGCAGACTTCATCGAGTCGACTTCGCATTTCAACCATCCAAGTATTTGTTATGGAGCAAGCAACGAAAAACTAGTCTGTTACAGTTGCGAATGGAAACTATCACACCATATCTGCATATTGCCATCGTGACGATTCATAGAGCACCATTCAGATAATCAATCACGTTATGGGCAAGTCCACAAAGCCAAAATATAGTAATCGACACAAAACAACCTTGAGATAAAACTGCCGAAAATAAAAGTTTTCTAATGTAGAGGTACAAAATCAATGTTCTGATCCCAAACTGGAAAAATAATTCAATAAAAGGCTTCATATTTGTAGACCTTTTGGTGTTGACCACAATAAAAAGGCTTCATACTTGTAGACCGTTGGTGTTGACCACAATAAAAGTAGAGAAACATTTTATGTTGTAAAAGATAGTTAGTATCGTGTTTTAAAATCCAAAAAAAAAAAATTATTTTACGATAGGAATGATATGAATTGTGTTTCTGATACTTAATAAATCAATTTAATAAAAAGAAAATAAATTATGACATTCAAGATAAGAGATTTTGTGTTTTCTCTTTACTTGATGAAATTTTGTCTTTGTAACATGGGTTATAACAAAAGTGATAATTTTCATCTCCTTCAACGTTTTCCTTAATCATCTTATTTGATGAATAATTATAAAAAAACAAAAATAATAAAAAAATATAACTCAAAATGATATAATTTTATTTTTATAACAATTTTTTAATTATCTTTTGCGACACATAGGATAACCCCATAAAAATAACGCAATACCGCATTCATTTGCACATCCGATTCTCAAAAGAAAACAGTGTAGAAGTACTTAATACTGCCACATTTTCGTCCCTCACAAACATATTTGAAACGTTTCCGCTGCTTAGCAATGGTGCCTTGTCATTTTCACTCTCAAGTCTACACTGTACACGACAAATTTAAATTCAGCAAGCAATGATCAACAATTAATGGATGCCATGGAAACTAGATATCGGGCCATTTTAACGAGAGAATAGATTCGACGGTAAATAAGTCAAACTAATTCACTACTCTATTTGATTTGGCCCATTTGGGTTTAACTCTCCGTTAGGCTTCTTTGATTAAATGAAAGAACTGACGGGAGATAGGACACAAATCAATACAGAACAAATCGTCTCTCATTTATGTTAATTGATCAGGAAGATAACGAAGTAGAATTTAAAAAACCACGAGACTCAAACCCACTTGAAAACTTCACTATCAATGAAATAAAGGATACATAAGATTCAATCTATTCATTAGAGGTAAAGTAATCGAGCAATCAATCAGATTGATTCAACAAAGCAAACATTCGAAACTGATCAATTTTCTGCAGTCCTGTTCGGACAGCGATTTCTCAACGCACACAACTCTAAACGACGCATTGTCAGTTTCTAATCGAAGATGGATGAGTTAAGAAGGTGCTCATCAAATTTCATCTCAATCCGATACCGGATGAGCTTTTAAACAGTCCCCCAAAATTGACTGTGCAGTACAAATTCTGACACCCTGAAACTGTATGAGTTACAGTTTCAAAATGCTGAATTCCTTTGCGTTGCTGGCTCAATTTCTACTGCGATCCTGATACACCTGCTTGTCTCTTGGTTGAAGCAAACCAAGGTGGCTGCGCACGATCCTTGACCTCTCAAAGCTCTTGAGATCTAAATAATATATCTATATATATATTTAGTGTATAATCAATTCAACCTAATAAAATTACGCACTTTCATATTCATTAAACATGGGCTTTCGTCATCAAGTTTCCTTCATAAAGAGTGGACCTGCCCCGACAACAACTGTATGATTCAGCTTGACAAACTCACTATTGACTCGTTTTATTAGTGAGTCGGATAGATTATGGGCTTCTTCGATGCTCGTGTGTGTCATTATATTTCATCTGTCATATTAATTTTTTATTATTTTTTCTATTTTTTTCTGAACATCAAAGATTATCTTTTTTTTTATAGTATTGAATTAAAATCGTGAATGTAGATTAGTCAAGATTAATAAAAACAAAACACAATTAGAATTAAGGAATAGGAAAATTAGTCGAGGCGAGGAAACCCACTTTTCTTAAGACATTATTGCCCCGTCCTTGTGCTATCGGTTATTGATAATCTGCCTCCCAAGATGCAACGATTAAAACAATACACCCTCGTACAGAAGCACACCAAACTCGAAGGAACGTCGTACCCTTCGTTATTCTGAATTCTCCCGGACTGGACTCGGAGACTGGATGCAAGAGACAATGGACGCCAAAGAAGAAGAGAGAAATACAACGACTGTAGTTCTGTTGGATTTCAATGTGTCATCTGCACCTTGGAACAGGAGCAGACCAAACTCGAAGGAACATCGTACGCTTTGGTGTTTTGAACTCTCCCGGACCGGTCTCGGACACTAGATGCAGGAGACAGTAGACACCAGAGAAGAAGAGAGAAATACAACGATTGTGGTTCTGTGGGATTTCAGTGTGTCATCTGCAGCTCATGAACGTCGGTATTTATAGAGCTGGGAAGATTCGTGGCAGTTTTATAACTTCCCACTACAGCCCAATACTCCTTTGACTGTACTGGACTGGATTGAGCATACACTGTCCTTAGATAACAAATGATTTATCAGTTGGGCCTGGGCCAGCTCACACACGTGCATACGTTCTTACGTCCTTCTGATCAGGGCCAAGCCGATGTGTGCGTCCTTCACATAAAATTGGGTATCTCTTGGGGCCCAACTCCTTTAGCATTCTTGAGTATTATAAGGGACTCATACCCTTACATGAATTCCAACATTGGTAGCACACCCACTTTCTCTCACAACAACATTACATACCAACAACTTTGGACATTAATATTTCATTCACCCAAAATCTGTTATTATAAATTAAACATATGACATTCATCTATTTTAAACGTACTTTACAACGAGTTCAAAATTGTAATATTCTGATAACGGGAACACACTTAAAATACTATCCAAACATGATCGATTCCCTTAAGAACTACTTCCCATAATAAATAAGTAAAACATTTCCATCGAAGGGGTTTGTTGAGAGTGATCGATATTGTGGAACGATCAATCATTATTATTATACAATTTGGTCAAGAAACATTTGTCGTAATATAAAAACAATACTTATGAAAGTATATGCTTTATAATGTCATTTTTGTAGATCTCAGACAATGATCAAACAATATACACACATAATTCCGAAGTACAAAATATAGGAAGGACGAAATGTACATAATTATAGAACAATGAAGTTAAATTCAACAAGTGTATAAACCATTAGATTCATTCAAATTGTTACAATAATAGCCTTATTGATGTTAAGTCAACTTAGGGCATCCACGTTCATCATCCCCGAAGATTGAAAGAAACCGACAAACTTCTCCACCTTTGCCATCTCCAACTCCTTCGCCGTCAATGGCGGCCGCCTTCACTTAAGGGATTTGCTTATTTTTGGATACCTAAGTGAATGTAAATTGAATTAAATATTTAAATGTATGTTGAAACTTATTGGGTACTAAAATGTAGAAAAAATTATACCCTATCAAACTATTCATGTTTAGCATATACATCTCGTATTTTAATAATATACACTTAACCCTCTTATCATCATTTTCAAGTTAACACCGTTAACTCGCAAATAAAAGGACAACACTGTCCCTAAAGTAATCCATACTCGAACAATTGAACCGTCGCATCTATCTCTCTGATATCCCCATGGCTACTTCGAAACCATCAAGCCATCAACCGCACTTAATTCTAAAGTTTTCCCATGACTATGTTTCAGTTTAGAAAGGTTTTGATACTGGCTAAAATTAATTGTGTATCTTATAAGTTTTCCCATAATTATGTTTCAGTTTTCCCAATGATCTTAAGCAATACATGCAAGACAATACTTTGGACAAGGAGGATTTTAATGTTGGAGTCTTATCATCATTGTCATTCTATACAAATGAATTCATTAAGTTGGTTTATATAGAAAAGGAGAGGCGTCCTTTGGCGTTTTAGTCATCTTCTTTCATATGGTTGACATCCCTTATCTAAAAGTCACATCTTTTGGATTTAACCAACTTTAAACACTTTGAGCTTTACGGGCATTAATTTCTCATTCATTCGATATTGGTTATGAGAAAGTAAATATACTACGTCGATCTACTCGAAACAGAGATTCTAATGAGCACAACTTTATTTTAATCCGATTATTAAAACATTGCTCAAATTCACAGTCAAAGTTAGCAATTTTCAACAATTTTTTCAAAATATATAGTTTTAAATGTTTCAAAAATCAGGCCTAAAGTTTCAAATTTTATTTATATATGTATTTACATATGTTTTCGAAATATATAAAATATTGAAAGCCTGCTGAAATCGATGTTTTGATTGAAATGAATCCCCTAAAATTTAATCTTTGAGTTTTGAGTGAATATAAGCAAAATGGATGTTTAGAGATTATGGTCGTAATATACGTTACACACTAGCCATAGTCTTTTTCGAGAGAAATGAGGAGAAAAATACAATGGAAAAATTATGACTATAATGAATATTACACCAAGGGTGAAATCTCCGTATTTTCATTTATACATTGATCCCAATGGTTTTCTGCTCATTTATTGTCCGATTTGTTTTGTTATTCAGCTCCTAAATGATGATTGTGGGGGTTACAAAGGTGTTTTCATCTTCCATATCCTCTTTGGCATTTAAAAGATGGATTGGAAGTTAGAATATGTGATACACATAGACACAAAACCCATCATTGTTAGAGAACACAGAAATCTTTTTTAGCCAATAGCACGGATCAAGTTTTGGTGCTTTCCTTGATCAGTGTTGCATTCCTTGAGATGGTTAGGCTTGAGGTCCTTGCACCGAATAGGGATTTAATAATACCTTAAACAACATTGTTCTTGTTCATTATGATCGGTTCTTTGGTGCTCTTTATTTGTGTTCATGTTGTTTGCATATCTAATTTTGATGTTGCGCTAATAGACTACACCTAGAACAAACTAATTTAATTTCTCAAACCCCTCGTTTGAAGCAAACAAAGAAAGAACAATGCATCCATCACCCTCGATCGATTGCGCCATAAAATCAACTAGATGCTCTCGGATTTTCTCTGAAAATCATCATCATTTTGATCTCTTGAATCTGTAGCTCGACTTTGAAGTGGTTTACACAAGCTGGAGAAATGTAGATAAGTATAATCTTCGACTCAATTAACAGAAACTCAGAGTCCTATATTGAGAACTGTGTGATCATGGAAACATTTCTTGTAAAACTCCAAATGCTAATCGAGAGGTAGAATTAACACCGCTCTCGACCAGATTTTTCTCCCTGAAATTGCATAACTTTAAGGGATATGTCGTGCTTTCGTGATTGATTTTGGTTTGTAAATTGGGCTGTTTGTTCTTGCCCATGTGCTTTGTTTGTGTCGAAAGTCCTCAGACGGATTGGAGTGTAACGATTTATGGGTCCAAGCCCTCCTCGATATCTGGTTCCTGCAATCTCACCGGAGGTAGCATACCGGTTAGACGGACCCGAGGTTGTGATCACAGGGACTGGCTCCGATGGTTAAGTCAGTAACGGTTTAGGGCTTCGTTAATTGACTGCAGAGTAGGGTCCAAGAGAACTTACTTTTTTGGATAGTGGGGTAGGTATTTAGGACCTTTCTATACCATACACTTGGCATAATCTCATGGATGAAAGATTTCCCTATTCACCTCATGCCATTTGTCTTTTTATAATAGGTTATTGGCTTACTGATGTTGGGCTTTCTTTTTGGGCTTTAGCCCATGGAACGTTACGATTCTTTCCTCTAACACTTTACCCTGAGATGCGGTTTGGGGTATTCCAAGCCGTGACTCGTGACTTAGGTTCCATAGGCCCAAAATGACTTTTCTGGTCCAAACCTTTTGGTCACGGTTTCCTTGGTAGGATGACTTCTTGTTTCTTTCTTAGCGAGTTGATCCTCATCTTTTTGGGAGAGCCGTTGCTTCAGAATCCACGCTGGAATTCAAATCATCAATCTTTGGAAGAGACGCTGTAATGATGACGTCGCATTGATGGGACATCTTATTCTCCACTTGGCAGCTTCCGATTGGACTAGCCGACGATGATGCGAAGTTTAGGTTTTTCTAGCCTAAATTGTTTGGGCTCTCGCCAAAAGCCCACATAGGAGGATCCTTTGCCTGTATATGAGGAGTTGTGGTCCTCCTATTTCCTCCTCTTTTTCTTCTATCGCTCTAGCCTCCTCGAACTTGGATTCCCTTGCTCAGGTCGACTGCACCCGAGTTCTTGCCGTGGACCTGTGCTCAAGGTAATCAATTATGGGTAGTAATACAACTGAGTTTTTCTCTGAGAAGTCTGGCGGTATAGTCCATAGGAAATAGAGACGGGTGGCGTCTTCAGATTCTAACTCTCCAAGTTCTAATGGTAGTAATTCGAACCCTAGTTCCTCAGTTTCTAATTCCACAGGTTCTAACTCCGAGTTCTTGCATAATGGGGAGGAGGTTATCTCTGCCCCCCGTATTGTCGGATCTGCTCCTCCCATGTCTGTCCCTTTGGGTGACGGGTCTGCTCCTTCGAGTAACGAGAACCGTATGTCGAGGATAGGCTCCAGCCTGAGGACACCAAACTCCCTTCCCTTTGAGCATGTTTCATCACCACAGCTTCTGCCTTAGAGATGTTTGTCAAATTCAGGGTCCCTGACGATGTCTCTTTTCTTCTTCGGGGTCCCGATTGTAATGTCAGTGTCCTGTATGAGTTTAGGGCTCTTGCTTTCTATACCAAAAGGCTTAAGGACGGCTTCTGGTTTCCTCCCCACTCTTTCATTATGGTTATTCTTTGTCAAACCAGACTATGTTTATCTCAACTCACCTCGAACAGCTTTTTCATAATGGTCGGTTTCTGGTTAGCGTGATTCCGGGTAAGGACATAACCGTTAATCTCTTTTTCAACTTCATTCACTTGAAAATCAAGTCAAGGTGGTGGTGTCTAACTTCCCTTCCTTGGGAAATGATGATTCCGGAGAACCACTATTGGTGGAAGAACCTGTTTCTTTTCGCTATCCGAAACGATGGGAAAGCCTGGGATTTCCCTACTCGTTGGAGAGCTAACCCGAATCTTGAGGCCTTCAAAATCTTCATAAACACTTTAAACCATGTAGCATCATTTCCTTGAAATGCTAAAATCTCTCTTCACATGACCACATCTAATAAAAATCATACAAAGAGCGGTATCAACATTTAAGACGCAAACCTAAAGTAAAACATAAATGAACATAACTTTAAACATACTAAACAAAAGAAATTAGCTTAGAAAACTATGAGTATATTCATGCTCATCATATTTTCATAAAGAGGCTCCTCCTTCAACAAGATCAGGATACCATGACAGCACAATTCACCTTCATCATGGTGAGACCAAACTACAACAGTAATGCATATTTAAAAAAAAGTGACAAATGTATTAAATATCGATCAAGAAACTCGAAATTGCACATAACAAGAAGAGGGATAAAAGTGCATATTCAAAGAAAAATATCGTTTATTTACCTCTTATCAACTTTCTTAATAAAGCTTTGCAACATCAACTGATCATTTCTTCTTTGAGAAGAACTTAACAACAAAAGAGCTCTTGAACCTTTCGCTTCTTCGATTGCTATAACGATGATGAGTGTTAGGAATTCTGCAACCCGATGATGAACCTTCACAAGGTCTATTTCTCGAGAGTCAACCTATTCTCGAATCTTGTGATACCTCACATCAATATACTTCGTCCGAGCACGGTAGACCTGATTCTTTGCCAAATAGATGCACTCTGACTGTCACACAACAACCGAATACCATTCTGCTTGTAACCAAACTGCTCAACTATACCTTTGAGCCATAGTGATTCCTTATCAGCTTCTGTCAACGCCATGTATTCCGCTTCCGTAGTTGACAACGCAACAACATGCTGCAACACAGACCTCCAACAAATCGATCCTTCACAAAACATGAACACATATCCACTCGTAAACCTTTTGGACTCCGGATCACCTGCATAACCTGAGTCAACTAAGCTGACAACTCTCCTCTCGACCTTATTGCTATCAAACATGGTGGCATAATCTGTAGTTCTAGCCAGTTAATGTAGAATCCATTCCATACCATTCCAATGCTCTTTTCCGGGATTCGCCATATATCTACCAACTACACCAACAGCTTGAGCAATATCAGGATGAGTATATATGAGACATCCAAGCACATTAGCATATTATACTCGAGACATGTACTCTACCTCTTCCTTGGTTCGGGACACGTCTGTGATGACAAAGTGAATTGAGCTCCCAACAATGTAGAGACGGGTTTAACATCTCGCATGCTAAATCTCTCCAAGGCCTTCTCAATATAACTTCTCTGCGTCAACCATAGCTTCTTTGCTTTCCTATCTCTCAGATTTCCATCCCAAGGATCTTCTTAGCAGCACCAAGATCCTTCATGTCGAACTCCTTGCTCAACATCTTCTTCAACCTGACAATGTGTTTCTTTTCATTCGTAGCTATCAAGATGTTATCCACATAGAGACTTAACAGTATAATTGAACTATCACCATAAAATTAATAGTAAACACAAGGATCATACTCACAACGGGAATATCCATGTGTTACCATGAAACGATCGAATCGATTGTACCACTACTTAGGAGACTGCTTCAGGCCGTACAATGATCTCGTCAACTTGCACACCCAGTTTTCTTTACCTGGTTCCACGAACCCTTCTTGCTGCTGCATATAGATGGTCTCCTATAGATACCTATGAAGAAAAGTGGTCTTTACATCAACCTTCTCTAACTCCATATCATAAGCTACTACCAATGCAAGAAGTAACCTGATCGACGTGTGCTTCACCACCAAAGAAAAGATCTCATTGTAGTCAATACCCTCTTTCTGAGAGTATCCCTTACCATCGAAACGAGCCTATATTTCTGTCCCTCCTTAATTCTGAACACCCACGTGCATGCAACTGGCTTTGACCCCTTTGAAAGTTCCACCAACTCCCAAGACTTGTTCTTTCTAAGTGACACCATATCTTCTACCATAGCCACCATCGATTTATCGCGATCAATGGAACTAATGGCCTCCTTGTAGCTACTAGGATCACCATCCCCTACAACCAAGGAAAAAGAGTACATATCTTCGAAACCAAGCCTTTCTGGAGCTTTAGTAATACATTTATCTTTCCCCAAGGCTATCTTGTAGGACTGCTGTACAAGCTGTTCAACAACTTGTTCTGCTTGAATTGGATCATACGGAACCTGAACTTCTGTTTGAGACTCATCCTGATTTGCTACTTGAGTCTCCTTCTGAAGTTCTAACTCAATTGCTTTCTTATCTGCACTACCTTTCCCTTTGGTTTTGTCTAGCATATGATCTTTATCAAAGACCACATCTCCGCTCACAACTTTCTTTCTAACTACTGGATCCCACAATCTGTAGCCTTTCACATCGTCCTCATACCCAAGAAAGATGTATTGTTTAGATCTAGCATCTAACTTGGATCTCTCAGTACTGTGCAGATGAACATATGTAGGACAACCAAATATCACTACAAAAAAAAAACGTGTTTTAGCTACGGAAAAATTCCTTCGCTAAAACGGATATATCCGTCGCTAAAATATATTACCGACGGATTATTTCCGTCGTTAAAAACCTCATCGCTGACGTAGAAACCAGTGACGGATCCGTCGCTACAATGAGAAAATTCAACGACGGATTGACTTTTCCGTCGCAAAAATCAATTTTCCGGGGTGCACAATATTAGCGACGGATTCCGTCGCTAAAAAGATTCAACTTTAGCGAGGTAGATGCGCGAGAAGAAGGCTAATCTGTAGCGGACTGCACTGCTAAGTAATCATGGCCGGGCACGACACCGACCATGATGTCGAACGGATCGTGACGATCCAATGGAGCCGTCTCAATATGCATGACATCAAGATTATGACGGATTAACAGCGACTTCCAATAAGGAAGTTCCCAGAATATGTTCCTC
>JAOVYX010001301.1:0-12770 GCA_035668315.1 Drosera spatulata | reverse complement strand
ATCGGAAAAAGATAGTGTATACTGTTAATCGGTGGTGGGTTGATTTAGGATAGTTTTTAGATTGCGTTATTTCTTTTAATTTATATTTGATATAATTATTTCACTCGTTCATCAAAATAAATACATTAAATTTTCAGAATTTAATAAGAAATTCGAATTTATAATTAAAACGACAATTCGAAAAAATAAAATTTTTAATATATTATACTCGTCGTCTTACTTCTCTCCATGGATGTCTTCTCCTCCTTATCTTATTTGTCTTCTTGATTCCAAGAGATGATGGAATAGAAACGGAAAGGAAATGAGGAGCAAGTAAAAAAGAGGTAAATTGTGTGAGGGTGATGAATTGAAATGGTGAGAAGAAGTGAAGAGTGAGTGGTGGAGTGGTGGAGTGGTGGAGTGGTGGAGTGGTCTCGGATAGGTGATGTGGAAAGAAGTTAGACAAAGTGGAGAAGAAGCAAAATAATAGAGATTTGAAATAAATTCATACGTATTTATATGTTAGGGTTTAATTTATCCGTAATTTGTATATTTTTATCATAATTTTGATAAATAAACTTTATATCTCAGTTTGAATAAATTACGACGTTCAATAATATATTGTTTTTATTAATAATTAAAAAAATAAATTATCTCAAATTTTTCGGATCTTTACATCATATAACTAAATATATATCTCCAAAAATTTTCTTTTCCAATCATCAAACAAGTGGAGATATAAATATTCGGCAAATTCACTCCAATGAGAATCAAACGAATTTATTCATAAAGACACTTGTCAAAGCATCATTTTGAGATATTCAGGTATAAAATGAAATTTGACGATTGAACGATTTTCGCGGTTAAAGAACCTCAGCAAAATAGAATTATACCTGAGGGGCAGATGGCACTGTTTCTGCTGAGATCGGGTTTTTGTCCCAATAAATTTTTCCTTATGAAAATTTTAACGAGACAGTCATAATCTTCAAGTTGTGTTAATATTACGAATAATCTTGAAGCTGTGTTAATGTTACGAATAGCCTTGTCATCCACAAGGAAGTGCTGCGAATAATAATGGATGGCAAGCTTTCAAACTACAGCCACAAAGATTGAAGATCATAGACAAGAATATCATGGTTTCTCTTATCTTGATAAGGTTGAGTATCTTGTTAGTGTATTGATCACACTTTGTTCTGTCATTACAGTTTACAATGATTAAACAATACAAAAATAACACTCGATCCCCTTCAAGTATCAACCACTTGCATATAATCCTCTATATTATCAAAATAAGCACATAATCCTCCATTTCGCAAGGGTTGAATTTCTCTGTTATATTTGTCATCCAACTTAACGAAAAATAGGCTAGTTTGACTTGTTGTTGGTCAATTAGGGCTTCCTCAATTTTTAGAGACAATTTTAACCCTTTTCATGTCAAATAACCCAAGGATTGAACCTTTCCCAAATTGATTTTTTGACTTTCATTCAAACACAAACCAAACCCTCGGTTTGGTCCAACATCACAAACCCTCGATCTGGCCACACACACACTCCTTGAACTCATCATCTTTATCGATTCAGTTCAACATAAAATAAAATCAATTAATCTAACAATAAATTTTTCACCCAATTGCTTAATGGAGAAACAATTTCGATCCGACGTTGAACGACGTTCTGGTGCTGAGCATCAACACCAGTGCTAAGGTATCGTGTTTGTTTAATGAATAAATACATAATCAGGTTCAAGTTTGAAATTCCAATTTCAACACAAGTAGCTGATATATAGTCAGGTTAGTCACAATAATTGATAACTCCATGATTTGAAATTGGGAGTTATCAGGTTCAAGCATAGAAATTGGGAGTTATCAGCCAGAGGTTCGTATGTTCCTCACCACCATTTTCTCCATGATTTGAAATCCCAATTTCAACACAAGTTCTCCCTTGACCTTCTCTGCATGATTGAAGCTTTGCATCCCATTGCCTAATCGATTCACTTCTTCACCAAATTTGGGATCCCTTTTCTGTTGGGATCATTGATTCAATTGGGAAATTGAAAGAATAAGTTGTACTCCCTACTATCACAGAGAAATTATAACCGATTAATTTGATACGATAATCTATATATATATATATATATATATAGTAATCAGAAAAAAAATCAATTTTGTGAGTAAGAAAAAGAAGTAAAAAAAATGATTGTGAGATAAATAATGTGATATAAATAAAGATATTTTTATATTTATATAAGAAAAAAATTACTACTAATAAATAAAAAAACTTATAATTTAAAAAAAACAAATAAAAAAATATTATAATTTAGAAAAACGAAAAATATAACAAGAAAAAGATTATAGATATCAAGGATTCAATTTAGGGATGGATGAGCAATGAAAATTGGGTGAGCAAAGGAAGAGGGAGATGCGGGCATTAGTGTCTTTTGATCAATTTTCGTAAACGCTGCAAGCAAGTGTTAATTAACGTCAGGAAACTTTGAGAGAGTTAAGTGCTGAATTCCAAAATCAAAATATAAGGGTCATATACAATTCGATTAAAATTGAAGGAGATAATATGTTATTTTTTCTAAATAATATAAACCCTCTTAGAGCACTTGTATTAGATTATATAAAATAAGATTTTATAAAAACAATAAATTGAATGATGATGTGATAAAAAATTAAAATGATGTTAAAAAGATGTGTTGAAAGTGTGTTAAATTGTAAAAGTTATAATATAAAATGAAAAAATTTAATAAAGTTATCGTATTATTGTATCACTCTCTATTTTTATAGATCAATTTACTGTATTATTATGTATGATGAAGAGTAAAAAATACAAAGAAAAATTATACAAATTCTGATGCAAGTACTCTTAGAAAATTCATATCAGATACATTAAAATTTTCTCTCTATTTTTACTATTTAATACAGTCCATTATATCCAATTTATATCCCATTACACTTATAAAAAATACAAATGCTACAGTACTACTTTATATTTGAAGAGTTACTAAACATTATTCTTCATTTTAAAGTTTTTACACAGATTACAATGTACTTTTTTAACATCACATCATTGTTTTTTTTCAACTATATATTCTATTTTTTTTATTCTTATCTATATTCTATTTTATGATATTTAATGTGAATACTCTTAGCTATAATAGAAGGTGTATCTCTACTAGTTTTGTACACACACACAAAAAAGGGTGATTTATCCCAAACTACATATGGTGAAAATAATTCCAAAATATTAGATAGGAAAACATAATTCCCGAAACATACAAAATTTAAAATAATATATTTAAACTTCACTTTTTATTCATCCTATATCCATCCATATATCCACTCCATCACCACCACATCATCGAAAATGTTGTCGGAATCCGAGCACCTCGTCGGAGGCGTCATCGGAATCTGGCTACCTCGTCGGAGACGTCGTTGGAATCCGGCCACCTCGTCAGAATCCCAAAGCAAAGCGTCAGTTTAAAACAAAATAGAGCGCCTGAAGGAAAAAACAAAGCCCAAAAAAAAAAAAAAATAGAGCGCCTAAAGGAAAAAAAATAGAGTGCTTGAAAGAAAAAAAAAACAAAAAACAGAGCGCCTGAAGGAAAAAACAAAGCGCCTTGAAGGAAAACAACAAAACATCTGAAGGGAAAAAATATTTTTATTCACAAATGCTGCACTATAAAAAAATTATTCTAATCATGAAGAAAATAATGTCAAAAAAACACAAAACCTTTACAACAAAATTGTTTAACATTTGATCAACATTATTCCTCTCAGACATTTCGTCGAACACCTTCCTTCCATCCCCCACCGTCCACATTTCGCATATAAATCCATAAACCATCTCCATGAATTGATCGATCACAAAGAAACAAAAAATATTACAAAAAGCACCAACATCATCTTCAAAAGTATCGAAAGTTCTCAAATACAGTTTCATCCACGGTGAAACACCAACAATACCAAAAGCATTGTCCTACAAAAAATCACTTAAATCAACAACTCTAAAATGATCAGCCGACCTTCGTAATCATCAACTGATGTTATAAGAGTCACTGTTGAATTGACTTTCTCTAAATACATAGAAGAACTCCTTCGACTTGGGTCTGTCATCTTGTAAAGTTCCAGAAAATTGAGATCAAATAAATATAAAAATTATGCTCAAATAATAGTTTATAAATTAATAAACGTAACAAAATATGCGTTTCTTCATTTATAAAAATTAAAAGTGAGAAATGAATCTCGTTTAAAAGTCTTGAGACGTAAAATACGCTTATAATTTTAAAACTCATAACGAAGTTGAGATAACTTTTTGTCATGAAAAAATATAAAAAATTATATGTTAAATAACAATGCACGAGATGGGAGTTATGAGATTAATTAATCCTACGATTAAACTAATCGGGGACGTTATTGTAAGGATCCGAAAAATTCCATAAAAATTAGTTTCACGATAATTAACATGAATAGTAAATTATCGTAGATTATAATTTATTTTACGGGGTTAAAAGGGTTGTTTGACTATATAATAGGAAAAAAATATAAAATATGGATGAAATGTAACCCTAATATGCAAATAAGGAAAAAATACGATCATAATATAAAAATATCATATTTATACAAAAATGACCTAAAGCTAATTTTGACACTTATTTTCCTTTATATTCCACTTAGATTAAAATAATTTTTTCACTAAAACCCACTAAATAAGCATTAACATCCACTTAAATTATTTTAGTTAAATTAATTATCTATATATACCAGCCATTTCCTTCCTCCAAAAAATTTGCAAAAAAAACATAATTAAACACCATTCCATATGTGATTATACTTAGACAAGGAAAGAGAGGAAGGAGACATTTAAGGATAGGAGAAGAAGCTTGGTGAAAAGACGAATACGACGAGAATCCGTTACCACCATTGAGAGAAGGTAATCCTCTTGATTAGAGATTTTATGAATAATTATATACTCTTTAATAAATTATGATATTAATATATGTTGAATGCTCATATGTCTAATTTCTATCAAAGTTAATAAATCATGATTCAGAGTTGAGAATCTTAAGTTATAAATCAAAACGTGCGGATATTTTAATCTATAAAAACTGATTACAGAGATGAAGTTCTTGCTTTATATAAAATTATATATGAGGTTTTAAAAAACAAGCCTTATATCAATGAAAAGGTATAGAAATCTAATTTCCAGAAAAGTTTACTAATAAATTTTTAAAGTTGTATAGAGAGAGTTATGAGCTAATTAATAAAATAAGGTCAAACTGTACAAATTGACAGAAAATATAAATTTGAACTAATTAATTACTATTATTGGTAAGGTTCTATGATAGAAACTTTGCGTCACTGAAAAGATCATGAAGTCTAGTTTCTGTTGAATTTTACGGAATAAATTTTAGAGTTGTATACAATAAGTTATAGATTTAAATACGACGAAAGGTCAAGATAGATAGAATCTACCATACTCGTTCAAAGGCAGGAACATTCATTCCAGAGGCCAGGACACCCATTCCAGACATCGAGACATCCGTTCCAGAGTCGGGATGTCCGACCCAGAGGTCGGGATGTCATCTCAGAACCTCCTGGACCGAGAATGATTGTTTTGACCCCAAAACAACTCCAAACACTCACAAATAACACTAATGGTTTTGCACGAAATACGAATAAACATGTTTGACATCGTAACGCGAACAAACAAATGTACTAATATGTGAATCATATCATGTTATAGGACTTGAAGATTCCATCCGTTGAGACATAAAGAACAAGTTGAGCGTGCGTGTGAGGAAGTGGCAATAAGAAGGTAACATTTAGATTCCTGATTTAGATGGCGATACATGTTAATATCCTAGTTGTATATTAACGTGTGATAGGTAGTTTTGTCCTATGCGCTGTGTTATATTGTGGTGTGTTATGTTTGTATTTCCGTGTTATTGTATGATTGTATAGTAGCACTTATAGCTTATCGTAGTTCATGGTAACCTAACCCTGATACTCCTAATGCTACGGTTTACGTAGCTTTTTCTCCATTAACCCCGTACGTTATATGATTGTGATAAAGACAAGTGTTAGGTTTATAAGGTTTGGCATACGATAATGGATAAAGGTTAGGGTTAATACAGATTAATCCTATAAATGATGTCATGTTAAAGATGAACATGCAAAATAGGAATGAATTCATGAGAGGTGAGGTTAAACTCCGAGTTTGTTAATCCTACTGAGTTGTTACACTGTGACTTGGAGAAGATGTCATGTTAAACTGTACAGGGATGAGTAGTTGCGACTAATCATCTTATACGCGTAGACAACCCTGTGAAGTTGTCAGGTTGTGGGGTATCTCGCTGCAGGAGACTCTTGGACGTCGTTATAGGTTGATCCCCTGTTTCGAGTGACCCTGGACTTTAAGCTTCTAGAAGAAGCTATGGATTTAAATGTTTCGCCAAGGTCATAGTGTTAACAAGAGGGTATCTGTGGTCTATCATGTATGTTAATTGTATGATAGATTTTGATGTGGTTTTAGGACAGATTGTTCTCTCTTTCTTTCTTTTTTGTGCTTCCCCTGAAGATGGGGCCGGTACGTTACTGAGCTCGTATAGCTCACGGCGTTACTTTTCTCTTGTTTCTCTATTTTCTTACTTTTCAGGTGCAAAAAAATGAGGAGGGATATTGATTAAGATCTGATTTATAATGTAATATTGATGTTTTGGACTTAATTTCTCAGTTTCTATTGTCGAATGTGTAACAAATAAATGCACCTGTGGACTTAAATTCCTAATGCCTAAAGTGCATAATTATTTAATTTTCATTCTGTATTAAATTAAGTTGAATTGTCTGGCTAAGATTTGTGGGACCCTATCGACAGTAATGCCATGAGGGTTTTCAGAAAAAGGACTTGAAAATCGGGACGTTACACATCTGCAGCAGAGATAGAGGGATCATGCAAGAAGACCGAGGAGAGATTGCAATAGTGAAGATGATGTCGCGGTGGTGGTTGGCAGAGACGAAGGTAGATTTGGTGAAGGAAGATGAGATCTTGGGAGGATGAGAGAGAAACGTTAAAATTATATATTTTGGGAATTAAAATCACGCATAGATGTTTTTGAAATTAATTTTCCAAAACTGTATGTTTAGATAATTTTCTAAAAAAAAATATATAAAGAAATGCAAAATAGTTTTTCTTGTCAATCTCAAATGCAAGTATTTCTAAATAATGTATTTTTATTTCAATATATAAAAATATATTAATCTTTTTTGGAATCAAAGTTTGAATGGTAGAAAATTATCTAAAACTATAAAAAGTAAAAATATATTAAAAAACATATATAAAAAAATAATTTTCAAAACATATAATTTCAAGCTCGCTCACTTCCCCACTTTCTCTCTGTCGCAAATTGCTGCCTCTCCCTATGCTCCCTCGTTGGAAACCATCGATCTCACCTTCTCCCATAGAGATCTTCCCAGCCTCCCCGCACGATCCCTCTGCCTCCGTCTCCGCGTCGGCGTCAAAGGGATCGGATGATCTGACGATCAAGGAGGAGACGACGATAGGAGACCTTCAAGGCTTCCTTCCCTGACGAACATCGAAATAAACGGGAGTCCGATGGATCCTTCTTTATAAGGTTAATGACGCTAGGATACGAATTTTCCTCAATTTGCATAAAATCCTCCGATAACTTTATGCATGTTTTTGATTTTCAGACACACAATAATGAGTTTGTTAAACCTGTTTCTACTAAAGGAATATCACTAGATGATCTCAGTCCGAATGACTTGGAAATGTTCTTAGATCTTGCTCCATTTTTGAACACTTCCCCTTATATTGTGCTTGAAGGTATGTCTTTAACAAAGGCAAGTCTGTGTAGTGACCATTCAAATGCAATCCCTCTGATTGTTACCGATGATTTATCTTTTCAAAAGATACCAAACTTTGCTTTATTCAGATATATAAATATTCCGCCAGCTAGGATTGAGGCATATATTTGTTGTTCCTCGGCCTTCTCGTGTTATCGGTTTGGTCACCAGAAAAGACTTGTTGATTGAGGTTTATGCTATATTATAGATTTGCGCTCTGTTTTGACGTTAGCAGGTGTTATCTAATTAATTATATCATGATGCTAAGCAGGTTGTTGTTATCCTTGAGTAAGGGTGCATGTGGAAGCCGATTCTAGGAATGATAATCACGCACACATTAGGATTTATTTGTAGGCGTCCTGTTTCATTTTGTTCAGACGCTCTATTTATTTTATTTCAGGCATTCTGTTTCATTTTGCTCAGACGTTTTGTTTCATGTTGTTCAGATACTCTGTTTAGATTTTTGTTCAGCGCTCCGTTTGATTTTTGTTCACACGCTCTGTTTCATTTATATTTAGAGGCTCTGTTTCATTTTGTTCAGATACTTTGTTTCATTTTATTCACGCACTTTATTTAGGTTTTATTCAGATGCTTTGTTTTATTTTTGTTCAGGTGCTTTGTTTTGATTTTGTTCAAGTGCACTTCAGATTCTAACGACGCATTCAGATTTCGACGAAGATTCCAACTACATTGTCGGATTCCAGCGAAGATTCTGACGTTGTCGGATTTTGACGAGATTGTCGGATTTTGACGACTATTCCGACAAGGTTGTCGGATTCCGACGAGGGAGTTGGGGATGATAGAGGTTAGGGTGAAGGTGAGGATGGGTATGAGATTAGGGAAGGCGTGAGACTTTATGGAATTGGTACATATGATTTAAATTTGTATGAATTGAGAATTAATTTTTCGTTTTTTGAATTATTTTGATTTTTTTATAGTTTTGTATAAATCATCCTTTGATTTTCTTTCGTACCAAGATCGATTGGCCGTTCATTAACAGTCTAACCCCAATTTAAATATATTTAATATAAAGTGGCTCTATTTTTTCTTAAGAAAAATGTCCGAGAAGTACCACTTACAACATTTTATTTCAAAGAGTTACCACTAACTTTCATAAATTCATAAAAAGTACCACCCCATCCCACCCCCACCCTATCCCAAGTAATACGTCTATAAAACAACATAGTACGTCTCTAAAAAAGCTAATAAGTCCGTCGGAATTCCGCCGAAATAATTAGTACGTCCGGCCGGAAGTAGTACGTCCGTCGGAATCTGACCGGAGCAACTAGTACTGTAGCGCCTCAATTTTCCATAACATATCAATACATAATAATACAAATGATGTCACTGTCGCTGAGTCCCAACACCCCACCTAGCCAAAAATTACTTAACCGGTTTAGGTACAGAAATAAATAAAATCCACTTAGACATAACCAATAATATTATCAAATACAGCGAAAACTTCTCATTTATTATATATTTTATTTAGTTCATAAATCATAATACAATAGATGTATATTAACACCATAACCTATATCACACGTGTTCGTCGTCTCTAACTCCTGAAAACACAGAGAAGAGAAAAATACATAAAAATAGTAATCGCGAGCCATATGAGCTCAATAACGTGTCAATCCCTTTATCAGGAGTTGCACGAGAGAAGAAGATAAGAATAAAAGAGAGAAATGACCACTTACGTCCTTTGTTCCAGCACTCTGGAACTTATCATACCAATCCGATATTCACAATTATCATTTTAAAAACACAGTAAAGACAGACAATAGATACCCTCAGTGTTATAATTCTGCCCTTGACGAGACTTATTCAATTTCAACTTATCAAGCTTTATTCAACTTTAACAAAAGGGACATCCGCGAAAGGGGATCAACCAAACCGGAGCCCAGGGTCTCTTGAAGTGAGTTTTCCTCATACCAAAACGACCTCACAAGATCGATGAAAGAATGTCACCACCAAGTCACTATATAACACATACGACAGACACGACGCTCTTTGTGTTTTATACCATGGAGTTATCTCACTAATTATGGATTTACACTTCTTTTATTCACTCATCCTTTTTATAACACAAACACACACATCATCTTATTATGACACACAACAGTTGCAGTCATTATTTTATGCCAGTCATATTTAGTGACTACGTCCATAGATTCCAATGCATATTATTATGCTCACGGTATAATAATACGCATCGCCACACACAATAAATCTAAACGTTACCTTCTTATTATAACTTTCTCACTCACATGCTCAACTTGTCCTTTATGTCTCAACGAGCGGCATCTATAGGTTCTATAACATAATAGGATTCACATATTAATATATTTTCTTGTAAATGTTTGTTCGTACTTCGTAAAAAAACCATCATATTAATATTATGAGGTGATGTTGAGCTTTGTAAAAGTCTTTGATAGTTATTTAGATTGTCCATGATGATGATTTTATATATTGAATATCATTAGAAGTATTTGTGAATATTTGGAGTTGTTTGGGGTCAAAATGATTATTCTTGGTCCAGAAGGTTCTAAGACGGCATCCCGATCTCTAAAACGGGAGTCCCGGCCTCTGGAACGAGTGTCCTAGTAACTATCCAACTTGATCTTTTGACGTATTTAAATCTATAATTTCTTGTATACAACTTCAAAAGTTATTCTGTAAAATTCTTCATATACTAGACTTCATAATTTTTCTAGTGAATTAAATTTTTCATCATAAAACCTTACCAATAATAGCATTCAAATAGTTCAAGTTTATATTTTCTGTTAGTTTAGATAGTTTGACCTTACTTCACTAATTTACTTATAACTCTATACATATAACTCCAAATAATTATTTGTAAACTTTTCTGGAAACTAGGCTTTCATATCTTTTCAATGATATAAGACTTGTCTTATATATCTTACTATATAATTTCATATCAAGCCATAAAGCCATCTCTGTAATCAGTTTTTTACAGATTGACATATGCGCACATTTTGATTTATATTTTAAGATTTTCAGCTCCGAATCATTATTTAATAACTTTATTAGAAAGTAAACATATGAGAATTAAATATATATTAATATCATAATTTATCAAAGAGTGTTTAATTTTCCATAAAATTTTTAATCAGGATGATTATCTTCTCTTAATATCGGTAAACGATCTTCGTCGTACGCGTCTTATCACCTACCTTCTCCTCTTCTTCTTAAACTTCCCTTTCTTCTCTTCTCTTAATATAAAAAGTGTTTTGTTTTGTGTTTGTAAGGAATTTTCAAGGAGAAAAGAGCTTGTATTTATAGAAAAATAAATTAATTAAAATAATTTGAGTGAAAATTTAGTGGGTATTTAGTGCGTATTTAGTGGATATTTAGTGGATAATTATTAGATAATTAATTTAATTTAGATGGAGTAAAAATTGACATAAAGAAAAATAATTGCCAAAATTAGGTTTAAGTCATTTTCGTATAAATATGGTTTTTTCGTATTAATATCTTATTTTTCCGGATTTGCGTATTAGGGTTGCATTTCATCCATATTTTTTATTCTTTCTCTATTATATAGTCAAACAAGTCTTTTAATCCCGTTAAATAAATTATAACGTACGATAATTTAGTATTCACGTTAATTATCGTGAAACTAAATTTCACGAAATTTTTCGTGTCCTTATAAGTACGCCAGTCGAAATCGAGCTGGTCAAACTAGTACGTCCGATCGGAAGTAGTGCGTCCGTCGGAATCCGGACGGACCAATTAGTATGTCCAGCTAGAACTAATATGTCTGTCAGAATCCGGTCAGAGCAACTAATACGTCCGTCAGAATCCGATCGGAACAACTAGTATGTCCGAAACCAGTACGGCCGTCGGAATTTGTCCCTAACAAACAAAATTAAAAGAAAAAAAAAAACCGATCGCCAGTGCCATTGCTGGCCACCACCACTGCACAACAACCGAACCAAGTTCATACATTCCAAATCAAAAATTCGAGCAAAAAAATAACATAGGAGCATATGATGTAGTCTAGTATCGTCTATTTATGATACTATCAACCCCAAAAGGACAGGATTAATTACATCAACTTAGAAAACTCTCATTCAAGCTTGATAAATGAACATGTATGCTTCGATGGAACAGGAACACCTAGGGCATAACAAACACATGAGGAGATAGCCAGCATCATCAACTATTGTCCATCGGCAATTTCATCGCTTATCTCATGCCTAGGATTTAACATCCAGTCCAAAATTTAACTACGTCAGATACAGAAATAGGATACTCATCTAATTAGAGCGGAACTGAAATCAATACTCATACAGTGAAGAGGTGGAGGAGGAGGTGGAGATGGATGGTGAGAGTCCGACAAGGCAGAGGAGGCAGCAGAGGAGTTGGTGGTTGGGATACTGAGAGAGAGAGAGAGAGTCGGGGTGGAGATGGGAGGAGGAGATTGTGGAGGTGGGGACAAGATGTGTGGGGGAGTGGTACCTCCTTGGAATTAAGTTTATTGTCCATCGACAATTTCATCGCTTCTCTCAAGTCTGGGTTCAACATCCACTCCAAATTTTAATTACGTCAGATACATGAATGAGATACTCATCTAATCAAAACGGAACTGAAATCAATACTAATACAATGAAGGGGTGGAGAAGGGTGGTGAGGGGGTCGGTGTGTGGGGTTCCGACAAAACAGAGACGACGACGGAGGAGTTTGTAATAACCCAAACATTTATCGAATTTAAAAATATATATTGGATTAAAAATATACGTACGAAACTTATGCAACGAACGTATAAATAAAATTTATGAACGATGAACGTTACATCGTTAAAGTTATTATACATTTGAGACAGAGGTTTGAGCTTAAAAATTTGAGATCATTGAACGAAATATTATTATAAAATATTTAGGATAATTAAATCGACAATGA
>JAOVYX010001300.1:0-12771 GCA_035668315.1 Drosera spatulata | reverse complement strand
AGAAAAAGAAAAGGCACGAGAATTACCTCACGGATTTCTTCAGTACTTTGAATTGCATTCAGACTAGCCTGCATATATGTTCCCACTATAGATGTTAAACCTGTACACCCTCTTCCTTTCTTTTTCTTCTATACTCTAACGCTGAGTTAACGTATGACATAGACAACAATGAGATCTGATCAATCAGCATATACCTGGAGACGATGCACTCTTTCAGATAAATCACGGACTTCTTCACAAGCCCTTTTTTCAGAATTTGAAAGTAACTCCTTCTCTTGTTTCAAAACAGCAACCTATTAACCAAAGAAATAGAAAGCGGCCATGATATGCAACTTTTCAAAATAAAAGAAAAAAAAGAAAAATATGATTACATGTTGTCATTCATTTTATGGCAAATTGGTAATCAAGGTTGTCTCAGTTCTCACCTCTGTCGTCAATCTTCGTGAATGTTCCTCAGCAGCAATCAAGGAGTCAGACCGTTCATGCAGTTTCTTTTGATAATCAATAATTAAATTAGATAACTCAACATTCCTCGCCAAAATTCCATTCACTTCTTCTCTCTGCCAAATAAGCTTAGCATGTAAAATCAAAAAAGAAAAAGAAAAAAGAAAAGGCATTGGCAAAAGAAAAGGATTTACAAGAATAGCTAACCTGATGATCCATTTCTTCCGTATATCGTTCTAGTCTCTCCCGGGAAAATTGTGCTTCAAGAACTGCCTTATCACGCTCAGATCGTAGAGCTGCAATCTCACTCCTGACATAAATGCCAGCAAAACATTTAGGGGCGAATACATATCTTATAAAGAGAATCAATGGGAAACACCAAAAAGATGCCCATGTAAATGATGCTTGTCTAAATGATGCTGCAAAATTCGGTAGCCATAGTCCCTTGGTGCGATGCTAAGAGCCTACAGTTCAGTGTCACAACATGCTGGGAAGTAAAATGCATGATTGTGTAAATTATTTACATAACCAAACATGCCAATTGTCAACAGGTGGTTGAAGACTGGATACAGTGGATGCTGAAAATGGACTGATTCTGACACCAGCCATTAGAGGGAGATGTAGAGGTCAGGAGAGAGGAACCAAAGGAGGAGTTGTGAACAAAGTCAACGAAAGAGTAGAGCTTTGCCAGCACAGCTGTGAACAAAGTCAATGAAAGAGATGTTTGCGTATTTGAATATGCTTCATGAAGAACGCTCTCTCTTTTAGAAAGAAAGCAAAAGTGAGTAGATGCTATCACTCTATACTATGGGTAGAGAGAATTCAAATACAATAAAAAGGTTGATATCAGTTCTATATATAATACAAATGAAACAGCTTTGCGAAACATTATCATTCTGAGTTCAACACCCCCAAGGGAGCACGGACAAATACTAAGGCATCGTTCTGTGCCTTCTGTTTGTTTGAGGACAAATTTAACCACTCACAGAATGAGAAGGAAGAAATAGGTAATACAAAGAAACAAAAGTTAATCAAGAAGATATATTGATAAGTTACCGGCAGCGAATCAAGTCTTCCTCAAGGCTTCTCAAATGTTCACTAGATGGTTCTTGAGGTTTTTTGGTAGATTCCTACACAAAGCATTAGCAAGAAGCTTAGTAGCAGATCATCACAAAAAACCAACTTATAAGATCCAATAAGGTTGGCTCATGGTAAATAGTCGATGCACAACCCCACAGGCAGGATGAAATAATCTGATTTTGAGTTCAACGTGAAGAACAAGATTAAGAATTTGAGCACACCTGAGAACCGTCCAGCAGCAGCATTTGATCTTTTCTCCTCTCTGATTGAATTGCTTCAAAAGAAACCAATATACAAGGAATCATATATTAATCAATACAAATAGAAAAATAAAGGAAAAAAGAAGCCCAAACAATAAGTAAAAGACAACCGGTAGATGGAAAGACGTCTAGACTATCATAAATTAATGTCACGCCCGTTGCTCCTCATTTTCCATGATGGCTCCAAGAAAATTAACATCAAAAGAATCTTGTATGCTAAACAACCTATTCTAGCACACGATTATTGCTACCACCAATATGTCTACTATGGATGACGCTTTAGATGCTCAATCCTTAGCCACAAAACCAAGACGACTTCTATGTGTCAACTGCATCATTACATTCCTGAAACCAAAGCAGTCTCACGATATCATCATCAAATCACAACCACATAACATGCACCAATATGTGGCAAACAGTTATCATACACCTCAAAACTCGTTTCTATAGCAAACCTACAGAATATGAAGCATGAAAATGAGATAATAAGAAAAGTCATCCCCATGCACTGCACCCTCATCATCAGTATCAATCATCCACCATAAAAAACTAATATTATACCAAAAACAACACAAAGTCACAAGCATTGATGACATCCTAACCAGCCACTTTTCACCACCAAACCCTTGTCCCTCTCCATGTAGACCACATTACCGATTAGCAACGTTTGTACGGTTCCATTGGGGACGAAGGTTGGGTTGAGATGCACATAAAGTGAATGGTTATGGTTTAGGTATTATCAGAAAAACAAGTGGTGTCACTTCCCATGCTTCCATAGAAATGAGAAAGTGGAGTGCAAGTTCCAATCCTAGACGGCAGTTTCTGTTGAGATAAATTCACAGGAACAACAGTGGGAAACTAAACTAATGGCAATGTCTCTTCGAAATCTATGGTAGAGGAAGAATTTAAGAAAATTCAAAATGTAGTCCTCTAGAGGCTCTACTTCAACGAAGAGAAAAAGTTACAAACATGTTCACCTAATTAGATCTTCACGCTAGATCCATTTCGGCAAAACCTAATCAGCCTGCGATCAGCCCAACCTAGGATCGATTTGTTTTAGCACTACATATACTAAATAATTAAAGGATTGTACGGACACTATAATAGGAAGCAATAAACTGAATCAGAGTTAAAGGTTCGATGAAACACCTGAAGCAGCATCGACTGTCAGCGCATGGGACAACCTAGAGTTATGCTCCTCTTCATATAATCTCTTGTACATGGAAACCTTCAAGAAACATATTCAGGATCCCCGCCAACAAAAACAGGGGGGAAAATCAAGCGAATGAAGAACGCATACAGATGAGTGGAGCGATTCAATCATCCGTCCTTGCTCTTCAGCTCTCTCCAGTACCACAGAGATTTTAGAGGCAGCCTCATTATTATGTTTTTGGAGTTCCATTTCAAATTGTTCCTGAATTGTAATCGAGAAAGCGCATAAGAGATACATGTGATTTCATTGGTAGTGAGCATACTCACAAGCCAAGGCGCCAAAAGAAACATCCAAATCATGAGATTACCTTAAGTTCAGCTTCTCTAACATCAATTTTGTCTGAAAGACTTCGAACGAGGCTCCGAAGCTTAACATTCTGGTCGACTAATCCATTTATATCCTTGAAGGTTAGCTGCCGAAAATATATTCAAGACAGATGCTCAAAATAATATATCAATCCTTTTTCTAAGACGAGAAAAGAACACAAAATCCACATCTGCTGACAGTTACCAATTGCTCTGAAATAACCCTCTCGACATCAGATCCAGCATTCAGATCAGAAAGGAAAGCGGTGGCATTAGTAGAAGCTGACTCATGATGCACTGACCCAAATCGTAATTGTATATCATGGCACTCCTTCAGCAGAACTGTAACCTGACAGGCAAATATGAATGTGTCATTGGAGCAATTTCAACCTGGGTCTGCAAAGCCCAAGTCCCACACTTGTCAAGAACATCAGGAAAAAATTCTAGAAAATCTAGCGTTGTCATGGAAAGATTGATCTTTACAGTATAATCTTCGAGAGGAAATATAAACGATTATCAAAAACCTGTTTCTGGAGGTCAACAACTTCTTTTGCTGTAATATTAGACTCTCGTTCCTGCCTCCTCAAAGCCGCCTGAATATGAAGATATGTAAGTATAGTAATATTTAAATACAAAACAAGAGAGTCAAATAACCATGTTATTACAAAGCAGCTTACATTTAGCTCTAGAATAACCTTTTCTAGCTTAGCCTGCTCAGAAAGTGACTGCTGCAACTTTTGGGTCAGCGAATAGTGAGCTTCTGCCATTCTTTCATGTTCAGCTGCATTGGCATTCAACTAGAGTATGAATCAAACAGGAAAAGCCTCATATCTCCTATAAACATCATTGATTGCACAGTACCATTCAGAATCAGTCGGCCTAGTTAAAGTCTAAAAGACTACAGTGTTCAGCGCACAGCAAGTGAAGCAGGCGAGCAGCTGATCGCCAGATTTTCTCCTTATAATCAGGATTGATAGATTTTTAACTTAATTCAAATACAAATTTGTTTAGATCGACTTCCAACCACATATATTGTACGCACTTTAAAATGTGCATTAAAGCATTTAGAATAAACAACTAGTTCATTCATTCATAGCACTCAAAATAAAAATCAAGTAAAAAAATCGTAACATATTGTTGAGATACAAATAAGATAATTGGTCTACTATCATCCGTTTGGACTTTTCTTTTTTTTTTTAAAATAGTCCATCAGTTTGGACTTTAACTGGTTCAAAAACATGATATCAAAACAGGTGTGACAATGAAGTCACGAGTTCGAATCTTGCGACTCACAGTAGTTGTTGTGCTTGTGCTTGTAATATTTGTGTGGCACTTGGTTTGTGCTGAGCCAATTCATTGTCCACACAAAGTTGAAGTGGGTTTTGGCGTGAGAGGGAGTGTTGAGATACAAATAACATAATGCGCCTACTACCATCAGTTCACACTTTTGGTAAAACTAGTTCTATGACACATACCAACAATTTGTAACCGTTCAAAACAAAGAAATAATAAAGAATAACCTCAATCATTTAAGATCGGCTACATGATACACAACCATTCTCGCCAATTTTTAGCAGTATCTAGTATGAGGTACATGGTTTGCCTTATGATGTAGTAGAATGTTAATTAACTAGAAAACCAAATATAATAAGCCAAACTAAGTAACAAAACAGTGGTGATAATCATCAAGAGGTGGCAAGTTGCAAGCAATGCTTTTATTGATATTCAAAGTATCACTCGTGGTCATGAGAGAGCCTGGCAATTCCGTAATTGTAAGGTAAGCCGTGTCATATGTCTCAAGCCCAGGGTTAGAAAGGTACTAATCGAGCCTAGAACTAACAGTCTAGGACATACTCGCAACTGCCAAGCCATAAGAAATAAAATTAGAGCTTCTTGCCATTACATTATTCCTCATCCCCATAGTTTGAAACGGAAAAGACTTTACAGCACAGTGAAAAGAGCGAAAACAAGAGGATTGTGGCACTAAAATATTTGTCCTATAAATCTAGAAATGCAAGCCGTACCTCTTTCATCCAATATGATCGATGCTTTTTCTTCTATTTCGGACAAGACCTATCACATAAATGCTTAGGGTAAACAGAGGCATCTCAAACAAGACCTCATGCAATGAAACAGAAAAGCAATGAACATATTAGATACAAGCACCCTTGCACTTGCATTGCAACTCTTAGGGAGATGGGACACTCCTAAAATTGAAGAGAATAGGACAGGTGGCACAAAGGATACAAGCAAAAGAATGTTGCACATGATACTTCTCCATGCTATTTCTATAACCTAACACATATGAACACCATTATGCAGTCCATTTATACGGAAAGAGTAAAATTTGCCAATTTGCTGTCTGATGAACCCACGTAAACAAATATATTTCCTATTACGAAATATTATCTCCTGTCAAACAGCCTTAATTCACCAATACACTGGATATAATTGCATGTATCCCTCGTACTGTTATTGCAACACACTATAGTTTTGCATTTATCTAACATCCTAATCTAACCAAGGGGGTGAAGAGTCATAAATTTGGAATGCATAAGTTCCATTCTTATACTAAGTTACAAACGCTGCAAACAAAAAGTTATAACTCATCATTTAGTGATTCAAGATCAATAACAAAAATGGTTATGCTACTAACATCAGCACCTAATAAAATTACATGAGTTCAAGAGAAGGGGGGGGGGGGGTGATATTTCATGAATTAAGATAAGGGGGGGAAAAACAAGATCATAACCATACTTTAAGTTTATACATCAGAATTTGTGGAAGTGATGCAACCAAAAATTGAGGTGTGTGGCAACGCATTCTACAGCAAACAGGAAAAACATCCTAAACCTTTTCTGATAGGCAAAGGATAAAGATCTATTCCAAGGTTACAATTCAAAGGAATGTTGCATACCCTTTCTAAAATGGCTTGAGATTGCTGTCTACCCATCTGTTCATGATGGAATGCATCAACCACTTCTTGGTATTTGGCATACATCTTTGCCAACTGAAAAGATGGCATTAGCGATTAGTTTTACCTAAAGCAAATAACAAAGGCAAAAAAATAAAAATAATAATGAGGAGGAGGAACAGGACGATGAGCTCACACTCCAGCCATCCCTCAAGAGTGATGCTGCTAGTGCTGTCCCTGAGACATCAGTTGGCAGACTAGGGACAAGCATCCGATCATCCAGTGTAACACCGGCACTATCAAAAGCATCAGTCCACCTGTTAAATGATAAATCAAACAAACATATAGTGACTACTATCGGTATATCGGCCTAAAGAAAGACAAGCAAGTCATTTTCAGAAAGGCTCATCCTCTATTAAAAAATATAAATACGGAATACAAAGATAATCTCCTAGGTTTACAAGGTGCCATACATACTTGACTTATTTTACTAGATCACCTACTGCATCGATTTATCATTTGTAGATATTAGTAGATATGTGAGTACAGCTAGTTATTTCCTCGCATACTAATGCACAATCTTCTAACTGAAGTAGCATATTGGTTTTTAACGATAAGAGAGCAACGAACATTAGCATGTCAAGGATGATGATTTACGCACAGAATAGATGATAACTAGGGAGGAAAGCAATTGTTACAGTGCTTTTTTACAATCAGTCCAGGGCTTGTAAGTGATAGATATTTTCTTTGACATTGATTTATTGGCATGCAACAGAGAAACCTAGACTACTAGTGTTTCTTACGCTAACTAGTTTACATATTTAAAAGCTTATACAGAATCTTTCATACTTCATTTCATATTCCCTCCATCTCACAAATAATGCAACGGCAGTTTAACCCAGATCACGTTTTTATTTGTGTCTTGAATTTTTTATATTATACACAAAAATACCTCTACTTTTGGTGTGATATACTATAGCGGCTTAGAGAGGAATTAGTGGAGATTATTGTAATGGAAGGATAGTTCAGTACTTTGTGATGCAAAAATTTTCCAGATACGGAAATTTTGCATTTTTTCTGTGACGCTTCAAAAAGTCAAGAGTTGTATTTTTCATGAGATAGAGAGAGCTATACTTTGAATCTTAAGTTTCGCACTTAGCTTTTTTAGAAAACTTCATATTGTTTGCAATGCTATTGGCATCATTTAGGTGATTTTGGCGAGCTTAAAAGCATTAATTTAGTATTGAACATCTTTCTCTATCAACGCCAGAGTAGTAGGCCAAACTTTTAACTAGTGCATGAGCCATTCAAGGATTGAATTGCTTGAACATATGATGACATTGAAAGCATAATTCGACAATTATGTAAACTACTGGCTAAAGACATAGATAGAGATCAAGGTCGAAATCATCTGCACACTTCTGAAACCTGCTAGTAGGAAGGAGACCCAGTTCATTAGCTTTCTGATTGGCTTCAGCCTCAGACTTCAAGAGTTTCTCTTTTAACTCTCCAATCTCCTATGAAAACCACAATTAAGTTAGCGACAATAAAAAAGATGTACATAGGGGTATAAAAGAAAGTTTTCAATTAGTTTAGGACAAAGATATTTGGGTAAGAGGAACACAGGCAAGGATCCAACAGACAGATGAACAAACTCTTTAGCATAGCAAAATTGCTTTCAAGGGAATAAAAACAGAAGGTTAGAAGAACTGGGGAGATACCACAGGAAGTCTAGATTTCTTAGACAAAATAACAAATTTGAAGGAAAAACAAGGAAAAAGAAAATAAACCTGACATCTAGAGCACTTATGGCATCGACTAAGGACTAATCGTCCATGGAACAAGAGACCAAAATAGCGAGTAACTTGAAAAAAATAATCATTTGAGCTAGTGATCTAAATTTATGCAACAGAATGATAAACCCCTAAATAGAAATTAAACAAACCTTTTCGGCGCATTTCCTCATGGTCTCCTCCTTTTCAAGTTTTTCTTTGTACTCATTCTCAACTTGACTCAAATGTGCCTGCAAGAATCTAACCTTGAGAGACATATCATTCTAGAGTGATCACTGCCAACAACAGCAACCAGAGACTTATGATAATTTCCATACAGGTTGTGAATATACTTAATTATGATTACAGATGAAGAGTATCTCACTTCTAAGGCCTTGATCACACCCTCAAGATCCCCAGCCTTCTTCGACCATTCCTCGGAACTCTCTTTATAAAGATCAACAAGCTTTGATACCTGAACAAATGCATCAATCAGAAGAAAACTATGGACAATTTTGGGCTAGAATCCATCCACATTGCTGCAAAAAATGCCAAATCACAAAAAGTACGGGCCGCTGAATGATGTCCAGTTATAGGACTAACCAAGTTCTACTTGCTTCATGGTATCACTCACCGTTGCAATTTCATTAGAGTATCTTTCTTCAGACGCAGCAGACAAATCTTTGGCAGCAGCCAAGTTCTGCAATGATGACATGAAGAGACCAGTAAAAAGGAAATACAAGAGACAGTAAAATCATATAAAGCATAGTTAGGAAGAGGGAAAAGATATCGAAGATGGCATCCAGAGATGATAAAACACCAAACCTCCTGTGCAGAAGATAACTTCATCTCCAGATCTTTCGCCTTCTCCTTATACCACTTAAGAGAACTAGAACAGTCGTTGAACTGCTTCTCCATCTGTCCATTTCAACATGATACATTAATGGAATTATGGAACAGAAGAAAGCGGACAATAATCAACAAATCCTTCGGGGCAATTCAGAGTACTTACATCTGCCAACTTAGCAGACAACTCTGCCTCCTGCTCTGAGTGTCTCTTCCTTAGCTCCATAAGACTGTCGAATTTGGCTGTTAATTCTTCATTTAACCACAAATTACGTCTCTCAACCAGATCTTTTTCCTGTTTGAGAACAATCACTTCTAAACATTACCCAATGTGCGGAATCCATTTCAGACAAAGACTGAAACATATCTAACAAACTTATGTGTCCTGGAAAATTTTGGTGAGGGTACTAGGTACATTAATGAGATGATTGTAGACTGACTCTTACAATAAACTAAAATGAAACAAAGCACCTAACGGAACCATGAAGGTTGATGCATGTCACAATTATTTCGCCTTCAAGATACCAATGAAGTTGAATGCAAATTATTACAACGATGGGTTATAGCCAAGAATACGTAACAAGAGACTATATTCAGCTTACTTGTGAAAGACGTTCGCAAAAAGATTGGGTTCGTGCTACTTCAGCCTCTAGGTCACTCAAGCGAGCTTCCTTTTCAGCCGCAGCATCAGTCAAATTGACCTTCAACATGGATGTAACAGAGGTAGCAACATCAACAATCTGATCTTCACTAATATTAGAAACCAGCATCAACATGCATATGAATTATGAAACAATAATTTAACTGTTGCATCGTTGGTTGGAGATCATAATCCATCAGTAAACACAAATGATAATCAGAATAAAATAAATAGCCCAAAGATACTCCAAAATTCAGCTTAAATGTTATGCAGAGACTATCATGAGCAACAGAGACAAAGAAGGAAAAGGGGGAAAGAATCTCGAAAGTCGAAAAGTATCTACATGACAGCAGGAGTCCCAGACATGAACAAGGGAGAGAAAAATAGCCCCATTGGCAGACTTCGCAATCGGAAGTTCATCTGGATTGTAGGAGTAAATGGGCAATCCTAATTCCTAACAATACAAACAACATGACCAGCAACTAAACATGAATTTGGCCCTACTGGATTTACATCCAAAAAGCCAAAAATAAAAGAGGTAAATAGTTCTCAAGTAGCACGAGCTGATCATCTTCCCATATACTCTTTGGACCACATGTACACCACTGCTTGCTTGCTTCATTTCACACTTTCAGTTCCAGATGTTAACCTAATCTTCCACCTCGTTCCTTCTACTTTCTAGCAGTCACATTTCACATAGTGAAAAACCAACAAACACAGCATTCACAGAAACGACTCACGATTTTATCCAAATAACTCTTGATGGTAGCATTCTTCTCCGATATCTCGGCATCCTTCTGCTCCACCAACTCCATCAACTGCCTCCTCGAAGCATGAAGCTGCGACACTTCCGCCCGAATCCTCTCGTTCTCTCCATCCTTCTCAACCTACCAAAACACCAAACCCAATCTCAAAACCCTAACACGTCCAAAAAAAAATCTATAACGACACCAACAACAAACACACTCACCGCTTCCAAACGCAGTCTCCGATTCTCCTCCTTCACCCTCTCGATCTCAACCTCCCGCTCCCTCACCTCGGCCTCGCGATCCGAGAGTCTCGACAGGAACTCGGCGTGCTGAGACTGGAGGGAAATGTACTTGTCCTCCAACATGGAGCAGGTCTGTTCCGCGTTGATGGCGGCGGCATCGGCCTGCGCCTTGACGGATTCGAGTTCAGCGGTGAGGGTTCGGATCACGGCGTCCGCCTTCGCCGCCACAGCGCGCGGGTCGAGGCCGGCGAGGTCGTCGTCGGAGATGAAGAGCGGCATGGTGTGGGAAGAATTTGTGCCCCGGAAGGAAAAGGGGAAATGAGGAAAGGCAATGGGGGTTTGATAGGAGGGATTATTTTGAGGTGGCTTTATTTTTACACAGGGTAAAAATCTGTGGCGTTGCCGTAAATCTCATTTGATTGGAGTCACTTCTCGGTATGTGTGTTTTTAGATATTTAAAATTGAGATCGTCAATTTTGTCTCTTGATTAGATCGATATGTGTCTTGATTAGATCGTCAATTCAGCAGATGTGTTTTGAGATAAAATTTTTTGGTATTGAGATAAAACATTTTATAATTATAAAAAATTATTATACTTTCTTCATTTTAAATCAAAAATGAAATAAGTCAATCGCACATAATTATTAAAAAAATTGGGTTGAATTTCATATAAATGATTCACTTATATTTTGAGTGCGTGGCGAGAAAGAGTGAGAAAAAATTAGAATAAGATGTGATGATTTGATATAAATTAAACAATAAAAACAAATCCATGGATTGTGTTATTTTTACATTGACATCGTTATATTTTAAAAATAAATAGTGAAATTTTGTTAAAATTTAACAATGCTCCTACAATGAGACACATGCTACTTTTTAACATTTTTGCTCAATCCATAGTTAGAGAAGTGCCACATATGCTTATTGATGTGTGTTTTTATTGTTTGGATATCTTCCTTATATGTTGACTTGTCAAAAAATAACAAATGATATTTTCAATGTTAAATGTGACATCCAATTTGACAAAAGTCATTTTAGTTATGAAAAAATCAATCTTTGGAATGCTTTATTTTAAAATTATTGTTAATTTTTAGCAATAATGTTTCATTGGATTTACTCTAAGAATAGTTAGGTAAATTTAACTTAGTTTTTTTTTATGATAAGATTTCATTTTTTTTGAAAGGACAAATTAAAAAAATTGTTTCACTTTTATGAATCGAAAAAAGTAATTAACTTGATTCATATTTTAAAATAGATCTAACATAGTTGTTTTTTTTTATCTATTTTAATTTGTTCAATAAACCAAATCACATAAAAAAAACTTTTCTTTTTACACCGTTGATTTTTGATGCTGGGGACCTACCCATGAGCAATGGAAACATGTGAAAGTTTCTACTAACAATAAAAACTTTTATTGCACCCCTATGATAAGACAGATCTCCCTCTTTCTATATTCGAAATGTGCCGATCGTTAACATATTCGAAATGTGCCGATCGTTAACATATTCGAAATGTGCTGACAAATCTGTCCCCATGATTACATGAAAAAAATTGCATTTACATCCCCTTTACATAATGTTCTTAATCTTAATTTATTAATTAGTTTTATAAAAAATTCGCATTCATCTATAGATATATAATCCATTTTTCTACTAATAAAGATAAAACATGGGAAGAAGGGATAGTAATTACTTCTTATTTTTTGAATTAAATATAATAATTTGAAATATATATTTGATTTATGTCGTAAAATAATCAAATATTATTTTTTTAAAATTATCATAAAATATTAATAATAATTTAAATTATATATTTTAACCTAAAATTAATAATATAATTTTTCAAAACACATATTAACTAATATAATAATTATAAATAGTACATAAGAAAGAAAAAAAAGGGAATGTTAGGATTACACTAACAACAAAGCTCAAATCTTGCAATCTCTTTTCGTTTCTCAACTTCAACCTCTGCAAATCCTGTTCATCAATCTCCTCACATCTCCCCTTGAATCTCCGTTCCACCATATCTTCGATGTGGGCACAAAGCATTATCACGTTGAAACTTTGGTCCAATAGCCATGGATTAATCTTGAAAAATAAAATAAAAATCCAACACCCAAATAGTCAGTCAAATACTCAATACCCAATTTATATCTCGATCTGTGCATCTCATTTTCCTTACAATCGGTCCTTGTTTTGCCAATCCAAGAGGCCCATTTGTCGATTGTACATCCAGCACTTGTTTTGGTTCCAAAATTTGAAGAAAACCAGACTGGGCAAACCCCATTTCTTGAGCACAGATTT
>JAOVYX010001299.1:0-12773 GCA_035668315.1 Drosera spatulata | reverse complement strand
GCATCTTCCCTTCCTTTTGTGAGAAGTAGCTTGTCAAAGTCTCATGAAAACATGCTTCATCACATTGCGAAAACCATCTTGAAAATGGAAAAAAGTAAAGCAGCAAATTCCTGTAAAAGATAAATAATCCAATTCAGGAAATATGTTTAGAAACAAAGAACTGACGAAAGAAGCAAAAGGAAACTAGGAATGAATATTGCAACACCAGAGGAGCACTCATAAGTGACATAATAAAAATAATTTATGAAGAGATGCCGAAAATATCCTAAACTATCAAAACTGAAAGAATAAAACTAATTCCTTTCTCAATTCAGAATATCTAACTGCTGATGAATTTACGTAGGAAGTTTCATGGCTTCATCCTAGTTGCGAATCTGCATCAGAGTGCATCGGTTTAGTTGCACACATATCTTAAGGCAAGTTTCATTTTAATATATCCCAATAAGGAGCATAAGATATGCTTTCAGATCCACGCATTTGCCACGATATATCAAACAATTGCTAATCAGAATTTTCCCATAAAATCACTAATATGCGCATTTACATTCATAGTCTAGAATTCAACAGTTGTCGAACTGTTTGTCCTGGTTTAACTGTTTATTCTGTTTTTTCATTCTTGGATCAATATGGATCAACCGGAGGACACAGTGGCCCTTAGACAGGCTTAGAATACCTAGCTATACGGCACAAGCTTTACACATCACGTGATAACCAAAACAACTGGAACAGGGAGTATTCTAAAACGGAACACGCTGCAGGTACATAAACCTTACGTTTTTATCCACAATCTCCACGAGTTTCTTGCTAAAGGTTGGCTTCTCCTACTTTACCAAGATTGCTTCAAACTTCCTCCATTTTTTTTAGTCGACTTCAACACCTTAGCCAACTTGCCTACAGAAGTGTTTCTTCATATCCTATGTACTTCAAGAATCCAAAATACCCTTTTCCCCTCAGATCCTTTCCCTCTCTCCTACAGCGATGGGTACGTCAGCTTTTGCCTCACAAGTCAAGAACCACACTATCACACGCTGACGCTGCACTATGCTCCCTTGAGAAACCCAAATATCTCGTCAAGAGTAAATTTACATTAGCAGAACGAGTGCACTTATTAAATTTGCACTTGGTAAGTTAAGCTATTATATCTAGAGCACAAGTGCTAAAAAAAATTAAACTCTTTCTGTCTGGTGTGAAGATTTAGAATAGCTTAGGCCCTCCTCCAACTCCGGTAAATGAATGAACAAGCAAGGCACCAACAAAAAATGTATCATCACATAAGCTAACGTAGTCGAAACAAACTTGAACCTGTTGAGCGAGTATATCAAATGGAGCTTCTAATATGTCAACAACACTCCTCTAAATCCCAGTTTCAACTTGTGGAGGAATTTCCACAACCCTTTTGCTGCCCTAGAGTGACCTACAAAAAGAATATCCTGCGCCCGTGCCAAAGGAAACTTAGCAAACTAGCTAGTTCTATTCCACTGTATGTAGCAGGGGAGAAAGTGCACCTTTGTATTGGCCGGCTATAGTAGCAACTTGCCTGATGATTCTGTTGTTTTCAGGTTTTCCCTTTGTTTCCTTTTCTGATGTTTTTGGTCAAGGAAGTCGTTTTCGAATGTAAAGAATACGAGAAACAACAGAATAAAGTACAGGTAACAATAAGATCTAGCTTTCTATGAAGATAAACTCTAGTTCAGAGAATAACGAGATCTTTGCAAAATTTAATTAAAATAGCTCTATACTCCTCTAGTCTCAACTCCACATCATCATGCAGTCACGAGTTGGCAATCCAAACATGATACATAATAATATTTCTAAACCTTCTCCTTGCGGTCTTCATTACATTTGGTTCCTCAATTTGGTATCACAGTGTGACAATAGCAGAGTCACGAGTTGTTCAATTTGTATATGCGTGTCTAATTAAAATCTAATGACTGAGATTTATTAAACAAAACCAATCAAAAGATTATGATAAATTACTTATGTTATAATCTGAATCATACATTCTTGTATTTTAATCACAGCCATCGGATCCTAAACATTCTATCACAAGTTCAGAGTTTCCAGTAGAGCGGATACCTCAATTCGAAACAAAATCAAAGCAAGCGAACAAGCAATTCACTCACAATCAAATCAAGCATACACAAAACCACCACCATTGACATAACATAATTAACTTAATTAAAAAAACGAAGAAGGATAAGTTTCCACCCACAATAATTCACACGAAGACGAATTTCCCCTTCGATTTAAACCAATCAAACACTATCCAACAATGGCGACCTCGATCCTTGATGTTCCGGTTCCGGTGAGATCTTCTTGGGTCCAAGATGAGACGCCGGCGGTGGTTGAGCAAGAACAGATTTGGCGACGCCATCGACGCCGGCGATGGGATGACCGGAAACGATGGGGCTGGAGAGCACATTGACGTGCAAGTGCCACCTCCCATTTGTTTGGTCCATGGGTTGTCAGTGTACTTGGGCCCAATGAAGTTCAGCCCAAATGCTCGACACGGCCCACAAGTCAGTTTCAACAACAAAAAAAAAAAAGTTCCTCTTGTTTCTCAAAAGAAAAAAAAATTCCTCTTCAGTATCGATGGCAGCAACTACGCTTGGGCGACGGCGACGGCGATGATGAACGGTGGAATCTGCGGCCGGCGGCGGAGTATGACGCCGGATTCACCGGCGGCGGATCTGAGATCTCGGCGGATCCAACGAGATCGGAGAAGATGGTAACAATGCATTTACCCTTGCCTTTCACTCATCTGCGTTATCATTCAACTTGATTTTGCTGCCTTTTGAATTCGTTTCCGTGTTGATTTGTTGTCGTATGGTGTTGATTTCTCGATCGGAGAATCAAAGAGAGAATGCGAAAGGAAATGGAGCAATGTGGTGCAATGTGCATAGATTTGTCCAATTCACACGCCTTAATCAGGATTGAATAAGTTTACCTTTGTTTCGTGCGATCGAGGAAAGCATTAACTCTATGCTAGGCGTAGTGCCGTAGTGGATGCGTAAATTTCGATGTTAGTCTACGATTGTCTGTTGTAGATGTATTGGATGAAGTGTGATTTAGTATCTGTTTTTGTGGTGCCCTTGTTGATTAAGCTTATTATTTATGGATAATAAGTTTCATTGAGGAAACGACTCTTCAAATAGTTTGAATTAATGCATGCAATTTTAGTAGTATCTTGGCCCTCTCCTCACGTGATCCGCCTTCATTGGCTGGATCTATCAACTAACTCATGATTTCACGTCACGTGTTCAGATATAATGATAAAAGAACAACTCTATCAAAAGTTCAAGCTGATCGGAGCACATGCACAACAACAAATGTGTCTTGAGAGGCTATAATGATGTCAATTTATAGTATCTCCTTCATGCCATGCTATGACGACCATGAATGCTCCTAACTATTCATTACCTTTGTTAAGAGTGTTTTTATTGCTAAGAATGTTTTGGTTGAAAATGGCGATTAAGTATCTCCTTCGCAAAAAGGAGACGACACCTCGTCTCTTAAGGTAGGTTATACTGTTTCAAGAATTCCACGTTGAAATAAAAGATAAGAAACGAGCGGAAAATTTGGTGGCTGATCACCTCAGCCGCATCCAACATGAGCATGATGGTGTTCCCCTATCGGATTTATTTCCCGATGAATATTTGATGAGTCTTCATGGTGAAGTCCCATGGTCTGCAGACATGGTTAACTATCTAGTCACAAAGGACTTATCGAAATCACTTTCGATAGTTCAACGTGAAAAGATAAAAGTTGATGTCAAATATTGCCTTCGGGAGGATCCTTATCTATTCAAACTGGGCTGTGATGATATTTTGAGAAAGTGTGTCCCAGAACATAAACAACAGCCAATTGTAAAATTCTACCATAATTATCAAAGTGGTGGCCATTATGGCGCCAAAAGGACTGTCCATAAGGTCCTTGAATGTGGATTGTTCTGACCTACTTTAAAACATAATGCATATGAATTTGTAAAGGTCTGTCCTGAGTGTCAAAGAACTGGGGGTTACTAAAACAAGATCAAATGCCAGAACATTCCATATATGTTTGGGAAATTTTTTATGTTTGGGATATTAATTTTATGGGATCATTTCCACCCTCATTTTATAACTCATATATTTTATTAGCTGTCGATTACGTTTCTAAGTGGGTGGAAGCGCGAGCAACCAGAACTGACGATGCTAAAGTTGTTATTGAGTTTGTGCAAACTCAAATCTTCAATTGTTTTGGTATTCCACATGCCATTATAAGCGATAGAGGAACTCATTTTTGTAATCGTGTGGTGGAAACTTTATTGAATAAGTATCATGTTACTCACAAAATTTTTACCGCTTATCATCCGCAAACTAGGGGGTAAGCTGAGGTCTCCAATCGAAAAGTCAAATCTATACTTGAAATCTATATACCCCTTTCAGCCATGCAATGTCTTTATAATATTCCAATCCGTTGAGACGAAAGTGGAAACTAAGAATTTCGTCGGATTGTTTCTTCTTCCCCGCTCGAACAAGCTACAGAAAATATAGAAACTACAATGTCGGCATTGTGTAGGTTCGTCATTGGGTGGTAGCGAAGTTTTTCATCCCCACATGCTTCAGACATCCCTCGAAGTCATCCTGGAGTCCGATCGTCCTCAAACTACGGGCATGGTAGAACGTGCCCTGAATAATAGCCCTTCGAACCAATAGGTGATAGCGTTCCTCTTACTTGCGTCCTCGAAAGATAATATGGTGATCATTCGGCTGTCCTGACGGTGGCTTAGTGTCAAGAGCTATCGCATGAACATGGAAATCCTGAGAAGCAGATGATCTTGTTGACTTTCTTTTCGGCATCTGTAATAAAAACATAAAAAATTAAGTTTCTGACAATATCAATGAAAACAAGCAATATAACAATGCAAATCATATCACACACAAAGCATAATCAATTTTGGAAAAATTTGTCATGACTCATTCGCACGGTCACCATATCCCGACATATACAAAATATTCATAAAATCCTTTCATTATCTCCGTTCAACCTCACACATCATCCTCAATGCTCCATATCATCATTCAATATATAATCAATAGATAATTGAAGCAAAGGAAATTGAATCATCTCATAAATAACAGCTATCGTCCCAAACCTAAATTCTAAAACATGAATTCTTTATTTCTTAACCAAATCACGCAAATCATATATGTAAATTGATCACAAGGCTCCATAGAACATAACTACATACTTAATTTGCGCTAAAAACATCAATTCATAAATATATTCACTTTTGGGTCAAAAACTTTGAGATAAGAAATCCATGAATCTGGATCGTAATTGATGAAATCGACTAAGGGATGATGTAGATGAGAGAATTATCTTCCTATCAAGTAGAAGAACGTGAAAATTGATGAAGGATTGAAGATTTGTTCATGGCTAGATAGACACTATGCTCGGAGTTACATTTTCCATTCTATATCTGTTTTTTTTTTTTTTTTCCTCGAATGGAAACAATGGGATACAGAGTAGCTTTCCTTTGTTCTACCCTGTGGTATGGGAAATTGACTAGAAAAACTTGGGCAGTATCGCTTTATCGATTTTTTGGTGTGTCCTGCATGGGGTTCCATGAAATGCTGTAAATTCACAATGTGAAATGCTGTTCGTGATTTACAGATGCGTATCTAATTGTGCTGCAGTTTGGAGTTTCCCTTGAATTTTGCAAGATTTATATTACTACCTTTGTTTTTGTGCTTATAAACAACCAATGTGCAAAGCTGGGTTGTCTAGCAACTTTCTTTGCTCCATTCAGATATATTAGCTTGGCATTGTATGCTTTAGAGTTATATTAATATGTTCACTTGTATTGATATTATTCTTCTTTGTAGCCCAAAAAAGGCAGTTGGTGTTCCCAGTTCCTATTGATATCTTGAATGATGTTTGGTAGCATAGTCAGGGTTGTGATTTTTGCAAGAAGTGTATTAGACTGGTTTATTGCTTGTCTTGATAGACCCTGTGCTTGTAACCAACAAAAAGATGAAGAAAGCTAAAAATGCCAGGAGATGCTTAAATGCTGCGTTGGTGTATGAAGTGTGGATGGAACGCAATAGGAGGTGTTTCTCCTTGGATCGTCTTCAACCATCTGAGGTGTGGAGCAGGATTCTTGCTGTCTGTCATGTTTAAACCATTCCTTTATTATGTTTTGATTCATGTATGATCTGGAATGTGTAGTATGTGGAGATGTGTGATGTATTGGCTTAGGCCAAAGGAAACTCTTGTAAGGAGTTTTTCTGAGTAATAGAAAAAAAAAAAAAGAAGCTAAAAATACCGCGTCTATTATATTACTCGAGGAACCTTTATGACTCAAGGATGAACAATCTCAACTCCGGAACACTACAAAAAATCATCTGTACAACTAAAGCCCTCAAATATGATGGAAGAAGGACAGCAATGTGAACAGGGAGTTATTTCTATTATCTACTTTTGCTTTCGAACCAATTCTATTACGACCGTTTCTACTTCTCTTACCTCTGTCACTAAACTTGCCATGCAATATCCTATGCAGCCCAAGCTCAGGAGCATTTTATTCCTCACTTTAGGATTTTGTGCGGCTTGGTAACTATTGGTTACATCCTTCGCGTGTTGTAAGAAAGCGTTTAGGATATTCTCGATTTCTTCATCGTCTATGGTAGGAATCTTGTACTTGCTGCTAGTATGTTGTTTGCCCACCTCAAGGTCTGTGGAATCTGCCTTCTGTTTATCCTTCTGTTCGTGCTGAGAACGATCTGTTGATGTGGCCTCCTCAAGGTACTCCATGCAAGTGCTGATTTTGTTCTTCAACAGCTCAACGTCGATGCTGATCTGCTCTTGATTATCTCTCCAAACCTCCCCTGATTTTTGCATCTCTTGGTTGAGCAATTCAACTGCTGATGCTATGAAGGATAACATGTCGGCAATCTTTGTGATGGATCTATGTAGAGAATTATAGGAATCGCCTTGGAAAGGTACAAACCAAAAATTAGGCTCGGCTTTGGCTTCCTCTACAAACACCCTCAGCTGATTGATTTCAGCTTTGAGCTTCACCTTCTCCTCCTGTACTGAAGGTTCTGGGACGGCAGAATCCAGTTTCATGTGGCTTGGGCGGAGAGTAACAATTTTTCCCATAAATTGGTTTATTGTACCAAAGCACTGAGACAACTGTTCCTTTGATAAAGAGGCGGCCCTCTCAGGCTGTAGGAGGACCTCAACAAGAACAAAGCAGAACAAGCCAATGCAGGCCTCCGCTGCTCTTTCGATGGCAAATTCAGTTGGTGTTCCATATCCTGCCCTGCCGAGAAGTAGTAAAGCTGCTACAACAGCAGAAATGCTGCCTGCTTCACCGTACATTTTGCTGTGCCTTAAGAAAGTTGTGAAAACAATCCATGGAAGTAGAAATGCCAGCTTGAGGCTAGTGTATCTGTGGCAGATAAAGTATCCAATGACGCCATAAATGGAGCCCAGAGCAGTACCCTGGATGCGGGCATTTGATGCCCAGAATGTCGCCTGCCTCTTTGTTACAAAGCTAACCGCAATTGCTAGCCCTGCCCAGTATCCACGTTCTTTTTTGTATGTCAAACCTAGTAGCACTGCGAGGCCAAGTGAGAGTGAACACTTGATTGCAAACACGAGGCTATTGTGACCCGGAAGCCAACTTCTAACTCTCTTCATGATGTTATTGTTTTCTACACCATCGGCCACTGGTTTGTCATAGTTCTGTGCCACGTTCTGTGACTCCTTGTTCAGGTACTTGATACAAAACAAGAAGAAGGACAAGGACAGATGATGCTGGGTATTGCATATGTTAAGTGGCAGAGGCTTCTCGTCCGAACAATCATTGCTGGTGTTCTGTACTCGAACTTTGGATGAGGAGAGGGGCAAGGAGGTCCTGATCTGCTCCAGCTTCTGAGTAAGATTCCTAGCCATGACTTGGAACTCTTCCTTCAACTCTTGCTTTACAGAGTCGTGTGCTTTCTGTGTCCTTGAGGTCAGTGCCATTTCCATCCCTCGGAGGCTGACTTCCACCTCCTGCAACCGTTCTTCCGGGTTCTTGAAGTCCGGCGTCAATAGTCTCCAGTGCGGTACCTCCCACATCATACCATCTTGGTATTTCCTGATGATGCAAAGAAGCTTAGCCGCCGATTCAGACAACAACTTGGCTTCAGTGGCTAGTTCTAGCACCGTCGAGTTTTCTTCTGCTACCATGGCCTTCATATACAGGTTCATTCTTTCAGTAGCATTTTCTGCATATTCTTCGCTCCTTTTTGTTACCTGCAGGAGTAATTATCCATTTAGCAATTCTGATCATGGTGTTTTGCATCATAGCCATCAAAAGTCAAGTAACAAATTGGCGAAAGGCTAATGCGTCTTATTATGGGTCAAATGATCTCTAAGTTTTATGTGCTGATTTTTCAACCATGCATGGGCTGGTTTTTCTGCGTGTCGACCGATTACATGTTAGCCATTTTCTGCATCTACATTTTACGTTTTACTGTGAGTTTTTCTGTTACTTGTTGCATATAGCTTCTTTTCCTTTCATCCTCCCATTTTCGGGGTGCATGGATTTGAAAATCGCCGTAGGGTGTTCCCACGTGTCATTTGGTCAGAGCATCTTACCATCTATTTTGTTTTCGTGACCTCAAGTCTCATTCAGTATACTATTTTTTTGAATCAAGGTTTTGATTAGATTGTATACGTTGCGGTGTCTGGTGCAGCGTTGAATCTTTCGCATGTTAGAGACGGTTTTTCTAGAGGCCTCTAGTTTCGCATGAACAGGATGTCGGTCCGCTATTTATTTTGCAATAAATTGGAAAACTATGTTTATAACAGGATGAAAATGATGGTTGAATTGATTTGCATGATGTGATAGATAATCATGAGTAATATTACGACACGAGACAATAAATGTTAGTTCTGCGATAAATTATGCTAAATATTTTCTTGTAGGTACTATGAAGCTAATTCTGGAGACTTGAAGGTACTCGTAATTCCCTTGTATGCAGGGAAGCAACTGAGTTCTTGATCTCACGGGTAGGTTTTCTTGGGTTCCTATTTTTCCTCGTCTTGTTATAGTCGTAATATTTTTCTGTCCTACTCGTATATGTAGGATAGTGAGAACTACAGCAAAAGTCGAACTTGGTACTTGGATCTTATGGACTCTGAAAAAATGAAAATAAAATGAAAAAAATGGACCATATAATTTTAAAAGGTTATTAATATAATAAACTTGCATTAGCAAAATTGGGAAAAGCTTTTCTTTGTGGTGGACAATTTGATATACTGTCTTTATGGTTTTAATTTTGTGAAAAGCTTTCTGGTTAAGTACCAGCCTATGGTTTGCATCAAGTTCTTGCCACATCTTTTAAGATTATTTTTATGCATCATGCTATGAGGATGTTAGAACAGTGACATCTCGTGTTCTATGTCGAAAATCATGGGTGTGACGAAAAAGATTTCGGAATTTTGTAAGCTGAAGAAAAGTTGTCAGTTACCTCACAGACAGCAAGATGAGGGAATGGAAGCAGCATGGCAGCAACAGAAGCAAAGGCACCAAGCCCAGTACTCGCCGCGACACCAAGCGGGTGCATAACAACGTCCGTCGCAGCACCCTTGATCACCGTCCCAACATAGACTATAACCAGCTGTCCAAACGCGATCCTCTTCGACATCAAGGGTATAGACTCTGGGAAAGCAACCCAAAACGCACCAACCGCAACCGACACAGCAGCCATATTTGTGGTGATCTGTACCGGTCCTATGAGCCGCAGACTCAGTATGGAAGGCCCCATCACGAGACAAGTCCCAATGATCGCGTGCCACGTCCCTCTAACCGTGTCTCCTAATGTGGCCTCCGACACAATCAGGGTGGCGGTCAGGTACGAGAAAGCAGAGTAAGAAACATACTCCCTGATCCACATAGGACCATAGAGTGTCGCGTAACCTATTATTCCATAAGCAAAGGCGATCCTCAAAGCCGCGCCCAATCGTCTCCTCCACACAACGACAGTCCTCGGCGCTGCCATTGCAAAATCTTGAATTCTAACGCTTCTTTTTCGCTGCAGGATACTGGAATGAGGTTGAGAAAATGATACCCAGGAGCTGAATGTGAAGTAGAATGAAATGGAAAGGGGAGTGAGTATATATAAAGGGAGAGTGGGTGAAGATGGCTTGATGGGACCTATCTACTGAAGTGACAAGGTTACTTGTATTTTTTTTGATGTTTGTATAGTTTTATGGGATGTATATGTGGCATACCTAATATCCTACGGAAAACTACTCTTTACGTACTTGCATGTGATTTTTTTATTGAAAATTTTAACCGTGTCCTTTTGACTTCTACCTTTTCATTTTGCTCAAGAGATTAAAAGTGTTAACATTGTATTCCATCAATCCTTTGAAGTTTGTGACTGTTTGATGTGTGATAAGGATTCGATTGTACCAATTTCTTCAAGATTGTATTTTAATAAACTATATTTGTTTTTTGGTGTGGTTAAAATAGACAGAGGTGAGTTCGTGGAAATTTTGTATAACATTCTTGCATTCTTGCAAGTTATGTGCTTTGTTAATTTTGACAATCTTGTATAACACAGAAAATAAAAATGAGTTGATTCGTTTGTTGTATTATGCATTTCAGCATTAACAGTAATATGTTGACACTAGAATATTGACCTGTTAGAATACTAACCCGTGCGCTGTACGGGATATGAGAATATAATAAAAATAAGAAATATTAAACAAACTTGTTTGAATTTAAAATTGAAATATTATGAATTTATTTGTCATTTTAGAAAAAAACTAAATAATCCAATTGAAATCATAAAATATTTTTAATAAATTGATCAAAGATATTTTACTAAGAGTAATTTATTAAATACTTTAAGTAATTATTTATTTTTTATGAGATTTTTTATATATATACATCCTCATGTTTTTTTTTTCCCTCGACAATGATCTTGTTTTATTTTTAATTATGTTAAAATTATCATACAATCATGTATTTTTGTTGGTTTGTTGTTAAAACTATATTGTCATGTTAAAATCTTGTGTAATTGCCCGTATAATAATAAATAGATATATAAATAGACGAGATATGATTAGTTAATTAAATAAATATTTCTATTAAATTTGAAATTTAAATATTTTATTTTAGTTTAAATAAGTCGGAATGATCATATTATCCATTAAAATTTTGAAAATTACTGTATTATCGTCTTGCAATATTATGAAACTGTATATAAAATTGACTTGTATAATTAAATATATAAAATATAAAAGGAATTTTAATATTGATTTGTGTTAAATTTAGTTTTTTATTATATGTTTGTTTGATAGATTTTGATTTTCTGTAAGTTTTGTTTTGTTATAAATTTTTTTTGTTAAATTTTTTTGATGCTTTAACTAAGATAAAGTAGAATCATAGTGATTAAATTTAGATATATGTTCGATTTTTTTTTTCAAAAGATTGAGAATTTTATCATGTAGAATCATCATTAGATTTAGATATATATACATATATATTAGATTTAATAATATTTAGTTTTTTTTTATATAAATAGATGGTTTGTCGCTTGTCATGTTCGACATGGTTCGACATTAGACAAAATTGTTTAATTAATTATAGATAAGAAATCGTAATATCAATAAATATCAAAATAATTGATTAACATATGTATATGTGACATATAAAATATTTTGAATTTTTAAGATGTAGCAAATTAATAATGGATCATTTTGGATAGCTGCATATATAAAAGATTATATTTTAAATTATTTTTTTTAATTTTCAGGTTAGTTCCTATTGTTTTATTAAAGAATTTTTCATTCACTTTAGATATATTGTTTTGTTTTTGTTTTTTCATTTTAATATTTCGCAATTTTCGTTCGAAAAGTTTTTTGATTTTGATTTTGATTTTTATTTATTCATATTGATATTTTGTAAATTTTGTTTTTTTTCTTGCTATACTTCTAGAGATGATGCGAGATTGTGATGATATTTTCATTTTTTAAATTTATTTTTGCTACTACATAGAAGTTTTTTTTTTAAGTAAAGATAGAATCATAGTGAATAACTATGTACTAGAATAGAATATTAGATGATTTATCATTTGTCATCATGATAGTTCGACATAAAATTGGTTCAATATGAAAAAGAAATTGTGTGATTAGATAGATATTAGATATGACCAATGCCCTTGTCTTGTAATTTTAAATTTTATTTGTTTTTGGTGATTACCTTGAACAATATTCTAGAGTAGTTGGTTATGTTTGATGAAATCATTAGTACCATAAATCTTAGCTAGTTGCTTAGCTAGCGACCAACTTGGAATTTGCCCACCATTTCGGCCACTTCATAGATTTTGTTTGTCAAATAGATCTCCTAAGCATCTTGCACATTTTGTAATTAGATCTTCGTAGGGATCAGATTGTATCTGGTCTCTTTCGCCGGACCAATCGTAATGTTAGTGAGCATTTTGTTGGTTTCGTAAGCAAATTACTCAATACTTCGACAACCAGTTTGCGGTTAAATCCACTTGGGATTTCGAATATACTGACCAATTTTCGTAAATAACTTCTTTCGAGTATTGTTGTATAGCAAATTTGCCCTTTGTCACCTATATAAAGAAAACTGTTGAGGCTCCATTAGTACATATACTAGTCTATAACCCCGCTGCACGGGTCACAAAAAAAAAAAAAAAAAAAAAAAAAAAAAAAAAAAAAAAAAAAAAAAAAAAAAAAAAAAAAAAAAAAAAAAAAAA
>JAOVYX010001298.1:0-12774 GCA_035668315.1 Drosera spatulata | reverse complement strand
CCCGCCGCCATCGCCCCACCACCACCCCCACACGGTGTTGCTCATTCAAGGCTCCACCGATGAGCCCAGATACCCATTCCCTCAACCAACCCAAAACCCTAACACCACCCCATCATCATCATCGCCATCAACCCATCACCAATCAGGTCACTCCCAAACACCCACTCATCAATTCGTTCCCAAACTCACCCCAGAGTACCAAATCAGGGTTTGGGTTGGTGGGTCGGATCTCCCCTCGCCGGATTCTCAGCCCCGGAAGAGTTTCCCCAATCAACTCTGACCCAATTGACCCCGTCGGGATCGAATCGGTACCACCGGAGATCCGTAGCCCCGATCCGGGCACCACATTGTCGCCGGAGACTGCCCACGAGGCGGAAATCGGTGCGAGGAATGACAATGAGGGGAATGGCAATGGTGATTGTGGTGGTGGAATTGGTGGGGTGTTTGATGTGAGGTTGAATTTGAAGGGAAAGAGAGGGGGGAGACTGGCATTGGAATTGAATTCTGGGGTTTTGATGGAGAACAGTGTGGTTTTTGGTGATCTGATTGAGGGTTTTAGGCGGAAGAATGAGGGGGGTTTGTGTAGGATTGAGGTGCCTGATGTGGAGAATCTGGGGGTGTTTAGGGAGACCATTGAGCTCATGTTTGAAGATGATATTGTCAAGAGGTTGGTGAAGATGGGGGTGTATCGCGCCATTGATGTGCTCGAGGTGAGGGACGAGGTTTTGGCTCATGTTATGTTGTGTTGAACCTCGTGATGGTACATTGTGATTATGAGTCCGAATTCGTTGCGTTTCTGCTAACTATGTTATGTAAGTACCGATCCTTCAGGCGCCCGGGGTTGGATCTTTGCACGGTGAGGTGATCGACAAATTGTATTGGCTTGTGGGATTCAACTACTATATCCTGTTTGTGTTTGCATTGACTGTATGGTGAGGCTTTGTTGCTTTTGAAATTGCTTGTTTATGATTGAACGACTTTGTTTCACCTGTTGCTTATACTTCTGGTTTGGTTTACTTTGATGGTATTGAACTGAATTCCTATGCTGTTTGAAGTCCGTGTTTCTGAATATAGCTGTATGCTTCTTGGTTATCAGGTATCAGCTAATATCAAGTTCAGCAGGTGCTTACAGTCCTGTTTTCAGTATCTGGAAGCTGTACCTTGGAGTGACGAAGAAGAGGAGAAGTTGAGGAGACTATTTACCAAGTTGAAATTCGACGAGGCTTCTTATCGAGAGATTTTGGCTAGGCTAGACTCCCGGGACTCTGTTGTTCCGCATCAGGATTTGCCTCGCCGACTTATCTTTTCCATCACATCCTGTGAAAACAGCAAAGCAAGGAACGAGCTGAAGTCATTAGTCAAAGGCCTACTATGCAGTAGCTCTGTGTATGAAACGGATCAAATTGACATCAAGGAGGATCTTTACACTGTTTCTCGCCGTTGTCTCTCTTCTCTGGTTACCCTATTCGAGGAGGCATCTAGCACCACTCCTCAGTCATCGGCCGCGAAGAAGGGATCAAGCCGACCCTTGGTGGAGTCAATCTCATGGGAAGTCGACAACATCATTTGGGTATTGGAGCTCCTGCTCGAACACCAGATGGCCGAAGAGTTCGTCGATATGTGGACTGATCAGAGGGAGCTCATCAGAATGCACAGGCTCACATCTTCGATGGTCAGGTACGAACTAAGCCGAGTAACAGCTGTCCTGTTCATGGCCATGGGCACGAGGCGACTGCATTGTAGGACCAGCTCGAGGTCAGAGCTTCTCTGTTCTTGGTTCGGTCCCATGCTCCTGGACTTCGGCTGGCTGCGAAGGTGCAGGAAGGGGCTTGATATTGGGCAACTGGAGGAAGCTATGGGTCAGGCTCTCCTTACCCTGCCTTTGAAACAGCAACATGAGTTGTTCATAGAATGGTTCGGATGCTTCTCTAGGCAAGGAACCGACTGCCCTAACCTTAATAGAGCGTTTCAGGTCTGGTGGCGCAGGACCTTTTTGAGAGACTGGCAGGGTCTCGACGTAGAGTCGCAATAGCTTCTTAGATGATTCTTGCAATCTCGTTGTTCAATTGTCACTTCGACTAATGGTTGGTTTGTAGACTAATGGTGTTGTATTGTGTGGGTGTGACCAAATAACAAAGGCTTTGCTTAACTAGTAGCTGTCAAATGTAAGTAGCATGTAGTAGTTTGGGGTACAAATGTGTTCATGAGTTATACTGACAAATTAGAATTTCATAAAATCAAAATATCACGTCTTGTAGCCTTGAGCTCATATGTCCCATTTATCCTCGGTGTTCGTGGTCACGGATCTTGAGCTCCCATAGGATCCACTCTGGTAAGCATCATATCTCTGTTACGAGATCCAAAGATACCTCTGGATTCGGTGTAGTGGAGGTTTATGGCGTGGCCTTGACCTGTTCGAAGAAGCAAATCCCTGTACCGCATAGGGATCAGCTTGTGTATTCTCTTCCCATGACTCTTGCTGATGCCTAGATGCTCCTTAGGGTACTCGTCAAAGGTGTCGTAAAGTCTGTTACGTGAAACTTCAGCGAGGTAGTATTCCACGACATTGTAGTGGTTCCCGAGAAGAGAATTCGTATGAGACGATGAGTAGTCATCGCCTGTGGTACAAGCTCCTCCACCAATTCAACAGAGCCGGCAAGAAACTACAAGAAGCCAAGCAATCGTCTCCACCATCAACTAAGTTTTGACTGTATCAACATCTTATGATATATCCTTTCTCGTTTCTAGCAGCCTTCTGTAAGCAAACGCATTCAGGGCCGCGCCAATCTTTGTCACAAGGTACTCTTCGTTTCATCATGACTGTCATCGTGACCCACTTGAACCACAAAAAATCAAGCTCGCCCAAGTCCTTGACGACTCCTGCACTTAGCACATATCTCAAATGTCGCAGGTCCATCAGGAACTCCCGCAATACTTCATTCTTATTTTCCACATTAGCAGTGACAACCGCCTCTGCAGCCACAGCACTCTTAGACAGAGGGCGGAAACTTGCACAGATAGAATTTCGCATCAGCAACATGTACGACAATGCCACTTGATAGCTTGGTTGCAACCTACCTGATGCCATCCTCTTTACTGGAACACATCTGGCTTGGATCCCGGTTTCATAAACTTCAGCTCAGCTCGCCCTCTGAATCTGTATCCTGTCCAAACTCGAAACAGCTACTTCCAACCCCACCCCCGATACTTACAAGATTCCCAGATCCATAAGCATTAGAGGTTTGCTTTCGGGTCAACCAATCTCCTTCAAACTCAAAGCAACTCGGGGCCGGTGAGATGTGGGTGACCAAGGCATGTGGGTAAAATTAGTACTAGTAAAAGTTGTGTGCATATCGTTAAAGTTGTGTGCATATCGTTAAAGTTTCTTGTTAATTTCGAAGTACGTATAGCGACATGACCAAGGCACATTATTCCAGTGACTCCGGGGTCGTTACTCAAATCACATAATCATTTCTTCTCTTCAACGGTCCATTCATATTAGGCTGGACACTGCTGAGATCCAATACATCCTCCTATAAAGACTATGCAGCAAGCTCAAGCTTGATTCGTTGGTTCTGAATCCACTAATGGAGCAACCCTGTCATTATTGAGATGCAGCTCGGATCATTAAGGAAATGAAAGACAAGAGAATCAATTCAATAGGCAATAAACAAACAAAATAATTTTACAGATAAATGAACTTTGTAACTTTGAGCATACTTATAAGTTTATATCCAGAAGACCTGCTGTTATATACCTATGCAATGGAGGACTGGACAGGACAAACGATGACTCAAGTTTTCAGACTCATGGGAGGACGAGAGAAATGAAATGAAAAAAAAAGAAAAAAAAAGAGCCATCTTGAACAAGCTCTAAATTTAAAATAATAAATGGAGAATAGCATCACAGTAAAGACCCGATAACTTACAGCAAACTAATGTAGTCAAGTGCATTCATATGCTTCTGATTCATGACTTGTTGAACGTGGGGATTCAGGTTGATCCTCGGCTGCAATGCTACAGTCAATTCCTCGAGTGTTATTCCTATACTTTGAAAGGTGCACTGCTACGAAACTTGGTTCATCCATGAGAGCACACCACCTCTTGCACACACACTCAAACCTCAGCACAGATTTCACAGGAAGTCTAGGCATTATCATGTCCCATAGTTCCTCCGGAACATAACACGAAAGCATCTCAATCTGGTCCTGATTTTCACCCCGGCGATCATTTGAAATGGATTTCGAGTTTTCTTAGGAGGGTTCTCCTTGATGATCTGATTCTGATGCCGGTTCTGTTCTTAATCAGGTTCCGGTGTTGATGCCGGTTCCGCTTCTTTCCTCTCATGATTCGGACAAAGTGTGACGATGATCTTGATATGTTTTGCGGGTGAGAGCATCGTGATCCCTACCTATATAGAGAGAGAGAGATAGGAAAAAATTATCTAACTGCCAAAAACTAATAAAAAGATAAAACAGATAGGAAGAGGAAATACATCCAGAGAATTCATCTGTGAAGATTTGTCGATGCCACAGCCATCTTTGACTGATAATTTTGTAAATGCAGAGGAATGATGCATACAGGTACATGAAATCAATATAAAAAGGATTTCTGGTGGATGATGAATCTCAATAGAAAAATACAAAAAGATATAACTAATTAAATTTACCCAAAAATCTGAGAGGGAAAATCTCATACAAAAAGATGTATCACCAAACCCCGCTGTTTTCGATTCTTGCTGAATCCAACAAAGCACGAGAAGAATCAACCAAATGATCCGCAGCTGCTGTCGAATCTTCAAACTTCCTTTTATTTCGCGTGCCGGCCACAATCGATTCATTTGGTCTTTGTTCTAAAGAGTTCGCGAAATTACCACATCGCACCATTCGATATTCCACAGAATCCTGCCTTCAAATCATCGAGTCGTCCACTTAGCATATCCTCGATGGTTAGGGTTAGGTTTTCGAGATTGGGAGGAGGCGATTGGAGAAGGAGGGAGATTTCGGTTTAAGGATTGGAGGAGAATCGATAACAGAATCCTGCCTTCAAACATGCTGGTTCTAGTAAAAGCAAAATCATAACTTCCACAATGCAAGACCGCAAGACTATAAATTAGACCCGCTAATTGAACCCGACTGACCTTCTCGAGTAACTTCCACAATGCAGGACCGCTTCTATCAGGCAACCAGTCCCTCCTGCTCTCTCCAATCACACAGCAAAATCAAATCCAAAACCAAAACCCTAATCAAAACCCCCAAACCCTAAACCCCCAAATCCATTACCAATATTCCGAGTCCCTTCCCTATACGCCTCGCCACCGCCGGCCGGCTCCACTTCGATATCCGCGACGCCACCACTTCTCTCTCCTCCATGTCCCTTCGAATCAGCGATTCCTCGGGGTAGTCGTCCCCGTCGATTAGGGTTTTCTCGAGAAACACGTCCTCGTCGACTTCCTCTTCCTCCTCCGTCGCCGCGTGGTTTCGACTATGATTTGGGTATTATACTACTCACTACCCCAATTCAAATTACTCGTTTACTTTTTACGTATTCGAATTATAATATTTCATAATTTATCAATTTTTATCTTAAAAAAATACTATCCTCCTCACATGATTCTTGTAATATATACGTATTTGATATTATTTTTATTTTTATATCACATCACATCTTATCGATCCCACAATATGCATTATTTTGAAATACGTAATTTACATAATCATGAATATTTCACTATAAATTTAGAAAAAATTACGTTTGATCGTCGTTGCATGCGTATCAAACTTTGTATCGATACTTGTGTCCGATCATTATGTTACAACAATTGTGGGACGAAGGGAGTTCCAAACTACTATTACTTTATCTCATATCAACTCGCCTAACGCTATTAAAACGGAGGTCGAACCGATTATCAAAACGCTATCGAAATCGATAAATCAAAATCGACCGAACGGATTATTAGATGATTCGATTTTGGTTTACAAAATGAAATCGAGATTTAAAATCGAACCGAACCGAAAAACCGATAATAAACCAATTAACCGAACAATTTATAATCAATTAGCGAACTATTTAAAATTAATGATCTTATAAGATTATTAAATTTAAATATCAAATACATTATATTATTTTAAACATAAAATAACATAATATCCTTGGTATTGCGGATATTGTCTTTACTTTTCTTTTCTTTTTTTGTTAGAAATGAAAATAAAAACCTTCAGTTATATTTTCCATTTTTTTTGGTTGAATATTTTTTATTTGGTTAATAAGAAAATCATTTATTCATATACTTTTAGTATAACTTATATCGTTCTTTTTTTTAACTCGATATATCTAAATTTTTTCTTTTTTACAAACATGTGTAGTAAAAATTAAGAAAATTATTTTAATGAATAATATATATAATTAGAATCTCAAAATATTTAAGACGAAATCGTAAAAAATCATATAAACAAAATCGTTTAAAAACCGAAAAATCCGAATCGATTAATAAACGGTTTTGGTTTTGATTTTCAAACCGATTAATTAATCGGTTCGGTTTTGATTTTGAGCTGTAAAAATCAAATCGACAAAAAACTGAACCTGTTAACACAAACCGACTCGATTAACACTCTTAAACTCACCCCACCATCATTTCTCTTTTTTTTTTTTTTCCCCACTCCTTTCGCTCTTATTCATAAAGACAAATTTATCTTTTCTTCTAAATTCAACACTCACATAAATTATTCTGTTAGTTCAATCAGGTGTAATTTTTTAAGACAAAAGGAGTAATATAAAGATATAAATATTGTATAAATTGACATGTTAATCAAATCGTTTATGTGGGAAAGGATGTAGTAAACGACGGTTGATGATGAGATGTTGTAGCGTTATGATTTGAAGGCATGCTTATTAAAATTAAAAGCGCAACCATTCCAAATCTAAAATGAATTTCGTTTATTTATTTATTTATTTAACCACGAAAAGTTATCGCCGTTGGATGATTTCGCTGACGACGTCCTCATTACTTTCGTTGAATCGGAATTTCCCATCCCAAATCGACATCAAGGGCTCACAATTTAGGGTTTCTTTCAAATTCTCAAATGAAATTTCGATCATACCAATTGATTGATTTCGCTAATGTCGAAAATTGGGACTCAATGAAACCCTAATATCGAAATTTCGATTCAATTCACCAACAAATCGAAAAGAAATATCCCCTCCTTTTTAATTTATTTGTAATAATTCTAATTTATTTGGTAATCAATTTATATTAATATAATCAAATTATCTCATCACTTTTTTTTGTTTCTCTCTCATTCACTATCCTAAATCTTGTTTATATCTTATTATCATGAGAAAAATATTCTTTTTTATTAAATTTCATAAAAATTAAATACATACATAAAAATACATATAAAAATAAATAATTATAATTAAAATGAACGGGAGGAAAATCAAGATCCGATAACCCCACCACACAGCATCACAGACCACCACGTGTGACACACCCATCGAAAATTTCCCCTTCTCCATGAACCACATAGCGAAGAGGGATCACCTGTTGTCCTCCGTTGATGCTGTCCTCTTGCTTTCCACTTTGAGTGTAAAAATTTGAGATTTCTTTTTTCTTTTTTTTTTGGTGAAGGAAGATGAATGTTTGGATTGTACAGCAACACTGCAGGGAATCCTACTCCCTAGCAGCACAGGCCACCACTATTACCATCACCATCATCAACATCGCACCACCAACGATAACCACAGTCAAATATCAAAACCAAAATTTTCATTCACATGGAATTCATATCCACATTTCAAGATTCAAACGAAATTATAAATTCACTAGACAAAAGGGTCAGATTGCCCAGTTCAATATCACAGTATCTTCAAAACCACGCATGCTTCGACTTCATGAACCAAGTTTCAAACGGGCCTGGAGCTGCAACTTCTTGGTCTTGGCCCGTTGCTCTGTATTTCAACAAAAAATTAACCTTAACTCGTCTAGTATAATCAAGAAAAGTAAAAGAAAAAAAATCGACAATAATCGAAAAATGTGAATTACCACACGAGTTGTCTTGGCACAAGAACAAACGTTGATCGCCTCTTCTTCGACGGGGACACTCTTCCCATCCAGTTTTTCGACACCAAATTAAATCCACAAAAAAGAGAAATTAAACAACGGTAATAAATCAAATAGACCATTAGTTAGCGTTTTTAATGGTAAGAGGAGACATATTGGAGTAAAACAGATAATGCTAAATTATCTAATTGAACATGGAATTATCATTTTGATTTATATAAAATCAAAAGATAATATTACAGATGTCCTTACCAAAGGATTGACAAAAGATCGTACAATTAAAACTATGGAGGAGATGAGATTAAAGATTACGTAGGTAAATCTTAAATCACCTATCTAGTTTTGAATTGTTCGGATCTCATCTAGCCTATATAAGCATTCGAATCAATTTGAGTATCCTTGATAGCTTAGTGTTAGTGTTGCGTATAAATTCTGTGAAATCATTCCGAACTTGATGATGTAGCAAATTTCATACAAGACATGACCATTGAGTTATTCCAAATGGATATGAGAATTGATTGATATGCTTCTCCGATGATATGATGTCTTATTATCATTCTAAACTTGATGGTATGCACTTTACAATGTGAATGTCATCCAAATTTGATGATGTTTTTCAAAAATAGGTATTGTGCATTGACATTATATCATTCCAAATGAAACATGGATTGGTTCTTGATACAACAAATCAATACCTCAAGTTCTTTAATAAGAAACTTGATAATAATGCTTATTGTAATTTTATGGATTTTTCTTGTTATGCGTAATTATACTAAGCTCTTATTGTTTGAGTTAGATATTTTATGGGATGTTGAGTACTAGATTCTTACTGTTAGAACTACATATTTTATTGTATATTGTGCTAAGTTCTTTTTACAAGAACTAGACACTTTATCTATAATTTAGTGGTTGAATTCATTATTAATTAAATTCACATGTTCAGATTATAGATGATGGCGAGAATGGAGGAGTTGAAAGACTCAACCTAAACCTTGACGATGATGACCTACTCGATGAGTAGACGCATCTTGAATGGAGGAGGTATCATATTTTATTTCGTGTAATAGATAATTCATTCATATTTTTGAGACATTCTTTATTTTGTATGAATTTAGCTTCGTCTAAAACTGTTTGAATGAGTTTAACTTCGTCTAAAATTCTCTGACTGTATTGGAGTTTCTATTTATTTTCGATGTAGTTGAATTTTTAAATTTTCCTATTAAAGATGCATGATTGTGAACATGTATGTTGGATTTATCTGTTAAAGCTATATTGAAAAACTTAAGAGGAGATTGTTGAGGAATATTATGATTAATAATATATTCTTAAATATAAGTTTCTCAATGTACTTCATAAAGTTAAGATTTGTGTTCGATAGATATGGTGTATTTTAATTGTACAGAAATACCTATTATTGTAAGCCTATTCTTCTATAAATTTTAACTTAGAAACAGCGATTTTGATATTTCAAAATAGATATCTTGGATGTAATGTTTCAAGCCTACATAATCCTCTCAACACAACCTTCGCCCATCTTCACTTTCACAGGATCCCCGATCTGGAGATCTTTCGTATCCTTCCTTTCTTGAAGGGGCCTCACCCTGCTTACCTTCTCCTCGCCAACATTCACCTCCCTTCGCCATCCAACACCAAAGACAAAAACTCAACGTCAATCAGCTTTGTATCTTTCCTTGACCAAAATCTCTTGATGCCCACGACATGCCATTGCTGGTTCTTGAGTACTTCAATAATGCGGCTGCCCAAATTCAGAAGTTTGAGGCAGCTTTTCATCTTGAGGAAATTTGGGTTTGAGTATTTTGATTTCTTGTTAGAGAATTTGGATTTCTTTGAAAAGAATAGGCGATGATTCTTGGGTAGAAAATGAATCGGAGGCGACTGTAAGTTTAAATATAAGAAACGGTAGAGTTGAAGAAGCGGGCAAAAAATGGCTAACTGAGTTCTCGATGTAATACTCTCTCCCATTATGAACATTTGTTTTTTTAATATTTTATAATAATTATAATATTATTTTATTTAAAAAATTTATCTAAAAAAATACAAAATCAATCAAACTCAGATACAGTATATCCATTATCTTCTCTCATAATTGTTACAATAAATTCCACTATCATCAAAAACATATTTTTTCTTTATCAAATTCCACCAAAAATAATTTCAAAAAAAAAATACACAAAATTCAATATATACATAAAATCTCATATCAATTAATTTATTATATTTATTATAAAATAGAAAGAGTAATAATTTAAAACTATATAATAAGGAGCCGGAGGTTTCTAGATATCTCATTTGATCAATTGTTGTAGTGTTCAATTGGTTGCCACAGGAAAACAGGTTGGATTCCCCTTAATGCCCAATTTGTTCCCCCCTTTCCCCTTCATTCTCACAAATAGCACTGTGAGTATAAGATATTAAAAACTCTATTATCTATTATTTTTTTCGTTTCATAATAATTAAAATATTATGCAGTAATTGTATTATTTATTATGTATTTTGATGAGTTATTTTTTATTAATAAATGATATGATATGAATGCATTTTGGCCCAGGACTATGGTTCGTGATACATACTATATTTGATGTTTCACGATAAATTTATAAAAAAATATCGTTTGTTTGTCACGCGGATCATTCATAGTGTCAATATCTTTTTTGTTTACGTAATAAGGAATGCAACCTTTTTGGGACGGAGGGAATATATACTCCATCCTTTTCATAATAAAGACAACGCATTGATCCGACACACGGATTTATATACGTCCTGAATTTTTTATGAAATTTGATTAAAAAAATGATATTTTTTAGTGATAGTAGAATTTACTGTATCAATTATGAAAGGAGATAATGGGTATACTGTAACATATGATAATTTGTTTTGGTTTATTATGTGAAAATATTATTAAATATGATATATTGCGTATATTTTGGAATGGTCCAAATAAACAAGTGTTGCTTATATTATGTAACGGAGGGAGTATATAATTGCACAAAATCGGCAAACCATCCGAATGACAATGGCATGTCAGGATATTTACATCATTTTTAATGTTTTTAAAGGACAATCGGATAATTCCGTGTAATTTAAATTAAAAGAATTTTTATCTAATTAATTATATAAAACCTTCAGATATTAAACCATGCAGATGACAAATGACATGACAGGATATTTCCGTCGTTTTTAAAATTTTAAAGGACAATCGGATAATTTTGTGTTATTTAAATTAAAAAAATCTTTATCCAATTAATTTTCGTTCTTTGATTACGAGTTAAACGATTGAGATTAAATATTAATTTTTTTAAGGATCCTCCTTTCAAAAAAGAAGAAGAAAAAAGTTAAAAAAGATCTTATGTATAAATTATTTATGAGATGAAAATAATCAAATGTTATAGTAAAAGTACGAGATCTTTTATTCTCAAAAAAAGTACAAGATCTTTTTACAATTATTTTATCAGACAAAAAATTAACATTTATATCCTATATTGATTATTAATCATCTAAATGATCTCTATAGTATACGAAAACTCTATTTTATTTTATGAGTCGATATTTATAATGGATCTTAAATTTTTTAAATTCTATCATCAATTTTTATCTAAAAATCGACTTTGAATATTATATTGTAAGCAATATATAGAAATACTAATATACAACTTAAACACTTAGATCAATTCATCTAAAAATATAAAAATTTTAATAAAAATCATTAAGTTATATTTGCAACACGATATATGATGTGAATTAGGTTATGTTTTTTAAACATCATAGATACAATTATATTTTAATTAATGTATACTATTTTTATCTATTAGGATCTTTTATCGTGCAACACGGATAGGTAATCTAGTTATTATAAATGACAACTCCTGTAACTTAAACGTGTGACATGTCAGAAATCGCCGCCCTAACACCGTAGTTGATCGACATCATTTCGGTCAATACGCCAGACAATGAGCACTTCCATTTCTCTGGATGAAGGACGCAAACATTACAAACCAAAATCTTTGCATTTAAAATGAGCTGTTTTCACATCTTGTAACTCAAGTACAGGTTGGAACAGGAGGACAAACAGATACAAGTAACTAAATGAAAAAGATACACATGATTTAATTGCTCGGGTATCCGTATACTGAATCACACTGAATTTCCTTGCATGAGGATCCTATCTGCAAATCACATTTCCAAAGCATGGCGTCGCCACAACATTTTACAGCTACAGGCCCATCTAAAACCGCAACATGCCGCAGCAACACCACCAAGACAGATGCGACTAAATGCCTGTTTCAATGAACCTCAGCGACGAGATCAAGGCAATGCTCTGTCCTTCATTCAGAGTCACTATGTACAGTGTAATGTCTGTATACCAACAATTGTTTTCTGCTTTCATCCGGTCAGCACACCGCAACCGACGAGCTGATATCTTCTCACAGGGAAGAATACATGGGAGATCACCACAAACCAAAAAAGCACCCTGGCCTTGTCTAGAGAGGTATCCACGGTGACAAGGTTACAAATGCTGCCACACTGAAAAGGTTTTGGGCGAAACCAACACAGTCAATTTTTATCTCCCCTTGATTAACAATGGAAGACCACAGTTCGGTCTTCAAATGCCAAAGCAAATGGTCTCCAACAAATGGGCAGACGGCTTACTCAAAGAAGCCACAAGTTCGGTTTATCTCACAATATCCCATTCAAAAC